>MU744927.1:2796-33228 GCA_026770625.1 Nicotiana glauca | reverse complement strand
AACCATACTAGTGGATCTTGAGGGGTGCCTAACACCTTTCCCTCGAGATAATCTCAAGCCCTTACCCGAACTCTGGTTTTTTCTTGCAAAATTGCTTCTTCTCTTTAAAGTGTCCTAATGCACTATAATCATTAGGTGGCGACTCTTCAAATTCCATAACCCGATTCCTCAAAAGGGAATAGAGTTGTTTTGTCCATAATGTCGTAAACCCGATTTCTTTCTTTTAAGGAAGGGGGAAAAAGGGGGGCGTCGACACCACTCCACTCAACACGCGGAATACCTAGCATAGCCAGTGTCATGGTCTTGCCATGACAATCAAGAATAGCAAAATGGGGCAACAACCAGTCCATGCCCAAGATAATATCAAATTTAATCATACTGATTAATAATAAATCCACTCCGGTCTCAAAACCACGAATAGTAACCAGACATGACCGATAAACGCGATCCACAACAAGAGAATCCCCCATAGGAGTAGAAACATAAATGGGGGCACTCATAGAATCCCGAGGCATACCCAAATGCGGATCAAAGTAAGAAGACACATAAGAATAAGTAGAGCCCAGATCGAATAGAATTGATGCCTCTCTGTGACAAACCAGTATAATACCTGTAATGACAGAGTCGGAGGCAACAACCTCGGTACAAGCAAGAATAGAATAATATCTGGCCCGGCCCCTCTCTCGAGGGCGGCCTCTATCTCCCCGACCTTCGCCCCTAGTCGGCTGGGCAGATGGGGTAGCAGCTAGAGCTATGATCATGGCCTGAGAACTCTGCTAGGCACGCTGTGGCTGAGAAGTCTGTGGGGGTGCACTCCTCCCAAGTCTAGGGCAATCCCTCACCACATGGCGGGTCACTACACACTAAAAACAAGCTATGGGAGGGTGCGGTGGCTATGACTGGCTCGGGCCAGACCTACTGGACTGATCTCTGACTGTACCCCGCGCAGAAGGCACGCTAGAAACTGGAGGTGCATAGTAAGGCTCTTGAGGTATAGGCGGAGCTGGAGCACTGCTGGCTGCTGGAAGAGCTGAATGCACGGGGTGACCTACATAAACCCTACTATGATGACTTGCTGCTCGGGTACGGGCACCAGAGTAGTGATCTCGAGACCTCTTGGCCTCCCTCTCCACTCGCTCCCTGGCGAGCATACCCTCGATCCTCCTAGCAATGCTTACTACCTGTTGATAAAGGATATCCATCTCCAACTCTCGAGCCATACTAGATCTGATGGGTAGGGTAAGACCCTCAATGAACCTACAAACTCTCTCACCGACTAGAGCAACCAAGACCGGTGCATGCCTGGCCAACCTGGTATAGCG
Organism: Nicotiana glauca; assembly: GCA_026770625.1. Taxonomy (NCBI): domain Eukaryota; kingdom Viridiplantae; phylum Streptophyta; class Magnoliopsida; order Solanales; family Solanaceae; genus Nicotiana; species Nicotiana glauca. Next base: position 31,906 of record MU744927.1, on the reverse strand, counting down.
GATAGCATACTCCAAAATGATCATAGTACCCTAGATCAAATGCTTAAACTCTGTGAGCCATGTATCCCTGAGACTATGAGGGACAAACTCTCTCATGAACATATCTGAGAACAGGGTCCAGGTCAGTGAGCCAGCGTCGGCTAGACTGTCTATCTCATAAGTGTGCCACCAATCATAGGCGGCTCCCTGAAGCTGGAAGGCAGTGAAGGAAACCCCACTGGACTCCACTATGCCCATAGTGCGAAGAATACGATATCACTCCTCTAGAAATTCCAAAGCATCATCTGATGCTAATCCACTAAATACAGGAGGCTTGTACTTCTTGAACCTCTCAAGCCTCAGTTGCTCATCCTCAGAAGCCACATCCCTATCCTTGGGCTGAACGAGCACTGTAGGCGGTGCGGAATAATCTCGGGAACCTGCTCAACATGCACTCCTTGCTCAGGAGTGCGAATGGCGGGAGTCTGTGCTCCTCCCCCGGCCTGAGATGTGGCTGCAGCAAGGGGAAGCAACCCTGCCTAAGCCAAGGTGGTGTACATACTCATGAACTAAGCCAAAGTCTCCTAAAGAGCTGGAGTAGTAGTGGCAGTGGTAGGCGTGCCAGGTGTTTGGGCTCCGACTAGATCTGCTGGTGGTGCCTCGTCAGCATCTCGCGCAGGTGCTCTGGTTGCACCATGTGCGCGTCCTCTACCTCTACCCCAACTCCGACCTCTGACGACTACAGTAGGGGGCGCGAGTGCCTGATCATCTCGAGTAGCACGTGTCCTCACCATCTGTGAAAGAATAGAAGATAGAAGTTTAGAATTGGTGATGTCAAGATATTGCACGACAAGGAATCAAATGAAGTGAAAATTTTTCCTAACAGTTACATAGCCTCTCGTAGATAAGTACAAATGTCTCCGTACCGATCAGCGAGACTCTAATAAATCGGCCTGTGTTCTATGACTCCTAGGAACCTATAGCTCTGATACCAACTTGTCACGACCCCAGTTCGCCCTACGCGAACATGTCGTGATGGAACCTAGTCCCTATAACTAGGTAATCCTAACAATGCAAAAAAAACAACAACATAACTTGAGGAATAATTAATTAAAAACTGAACAACTAAAAGAAAACTGTATATAAATGCCGCTCGGCATATACAACTCAAAAATGCGAAAGTCTACAATATCACCCCAAAACCCGAAAAATCACGGGAACACATGCTAATAAAAAGTAAATACATAGCTCTAAATCCAGAATGTCTAAAAATTAATAGTACGAAAAGGAGAAAACTAACTGCTAAAGCTAGAATAAGAAAGAGACTCCAGGTCTGCGGACGTGGCAGATGTACCTCGAAATCTCTACTAGATCTCCCCGCCACAAGGATGATACGCCTGGGCAGAGCTACCTAGATCTGCACATGAAAAACATGTGCAGAAAGGGTATGAGTACACCACAGCGGTACTCAGTAAGTGGCAAGCCTAACATCGGTTGGGTAGTGACAAGGAAGGTCAGGGCCCTACTGAGATAAACATAATATATGATAGGATAAGGAAAACAGTATAGATAAAGTCTACAGTGAGAAGTCTAAACAAGATAGATAAGGAAAGTAGTAATAGAAAGTAGAAACAAAACAATATAAGGAATACTGCTCACAACAGGAAAGAATAGCCGGTGATCTCTTGGTATCCCGAGGATCTCTTGGTATCCTCATCATATACACGAGGGCTCTCTTGGTATCCCCAAGATCTCTTGGTATCCTCATCATATACACGAGGGTATCCCGAGGATTTCTTGGTATCCTCAAAACTTACATTTACATGTACTAGGGATCTCTTGGTATCCTCAAAACTTATATTTACATGTGCCAGGGATCTCTTGGTATCCTCATCATATACACGAGGGATCTCTTGGTATCCCGAGGATCTCTTGGTATCCTCAAAACTTACAACATTTACATGTGCCAGGGATCTCTTGGTATCCCGCACTCTCAGTCCAGAACGTAACAAGTACATGGGGATTTCCCGGGATGCCGTCCCGTAGTCCCAATTTATAACACACAATAACAGCCCAAAACCTTAGGATAAATGCTAAACTCAGAACAAGTAACAGAAAATCCTAGCCTAACATGCTTCACGTAGTACAAACTAGACAGTTTAAGCACTTAGGCAAGTAAGTTAAATAAACATGCTTCTCTAAACTAGCATAGGATAAACTTGCAATTTAAAATAAACAGATAAGCAAGAAAAACTCAATTTAAATACTTCAAGTAAAAATGGATTTCCAACAATTAGCTCAAGTACGTGCTCGTCACCTCACGTCCGAGGCTATCAAATATCAAATATCATGTCCTAAGCGGAAGAGGTCCCCCCTACAAGGTTAGATAAGCCACTTACCTCGAACCGGCACAAAAATAAACTAGAAACCACTCCCTTGCCATGAGTATCCGACTCTAAATGGCTTAAATCTATTCAATTCAATTACATATCGTAAATAACACCTCAAGAAACTGATTTTACTATTTAATTTAAGGTTAAGACGCGAATTTAGGTAAAATGACCAAAATGCCTCTCAGAACAACATCTCGGAACCGGATAATTTTCACATTTTCAGAACCCTCGTACTCTCACGAGTCTAAGCATAATAAGAACACTGAAATCGGAGTCCATATGACCTCTCAAATCCTCCATTAAAGGTCTAAGAACTTTTCCCCCAATTTCTACCAAAATTTTAAAATTAGACGATGAAATTAACTAAAGATTGATGGAACATAACTACAAAGGGTTAAAAAAATGTTACCCAATGATCTCTCTCAAAATTGCCCTCTCCCAAGCTCCAATTTGATTTTTCCAACTTTTGAAACTAAACCCTCGAATTTCTTATATCATTACAGTTATTTCCGCTTCTACGGACCAAGTGCCACTTCTATATTTTTCCCTTAATTGTTAGGTTCCGATTCTGCGGTCTCATACCACACCTGCGGATTCCATTTCTGCGGAAAATATACCACTTCTGCGGTTTCAAACAAACAGCCCAGGGCCGCATCTGCGATGATGATCTTGCAGGTGCGAAACCGCATCTGCGAAAAATCTTCCGCTTCTGCGGAAAATTGAGGGGACACCAACATCTGCTTCTATGATGCCCAGGCTACTTCTGCAGCTCCACTTCTGTAGTTCCCAAGCCGCAGAAGCAAAAATACCGGAAGCAAAAATGCTTCAGCTGCTGTAACACTTCTCCGATCTTCCGTCAACCATTCAAAATCATCCCGAGGCCCCCGGGACCTCAACCAAGCTTATAGACATATCCCATAACATATTTCAAACTTGTACCAACCCTTAAACCGCCTAAAACAACGTCGGAAACTCTAATAAATCAAGAATTTGAGCCTAAGAACTTCCAATTTCATCAAAATAGACTTTCGATAAAAAACCTAACTAAAACACGTCCGAATGACCTGAAATTTTGCACACACGTCCCAAATGACATGACAGAGATACAGCAACTTCCGAAATTCCATTATGACTCGCAGATCAAAAACTCACCATCGGACCGGAAACTTCAAAAATTCACACTTCGGCATTTCAAGCCTAAATTAGCTACGGACCTCCAAAATACATTCCGAACACGCTCCCAACCCCGAAATCACCTAACGGAGCTAACAAAACCATCAGATTTCTATTCCAAGTCCGTCTTCACATTGTTCTGACTACGGACCACTTTCCAACTCTTAAGCTCTCATTTAGGGACTAAGTGTCCCAAAACTCTTTGAAACCCAACACCGAACGTCTCGACAAACTAAAATAGCAGAAATAAACTTAGGGGAAGCAGTTATTAGGGGATCGAGGCGTTAATTCTTAAGACGACCTACCAGGTCGTCACATGAAGTAAATGTGAGAATGAGACGAGGATTATGGTATTGATCCCTTGCCGGGACGTTGCTGCTTTTAATGTTGTTCCCTTGCCAGGATGTTATTATTGTGATATTGTTCCCGTGTCGAGATGCTGTGGTTTTAATATTTTTCCCTTGTCGGGATTTTATTATGATTCATTTATTCCTTGCCCTTATTGTTTATGTTTGTTGTTTGGGTGAGGAAGAGTGTAAACCACGAAGGGTGATGTCATGCATTGTTTTGGTAAGAGAGTGTTAAAGCATGAAGGGTGATGCCGTGTATCATTATTATTATTTTGTGAGGAAGAGTGTAAAGCACGAAGGGTGATGCCGTGCCACACGATGTACCATTCCGTGCCAATTATATTGATTCTTATGGTGAGGATGAGAGTAAAAGCACGAAGGGTGATGTCATGCAGCTTATATTGATTTTTATGGTGAGGATGGGAGTAAAAGCACGAAGGGTGATTGAGTTTTGGTGTTCCCTATATTCACTTTCCATCTTCCTGTTGCCATTCGATATTTTCCCGCAGCATGTCCCCCCCCCCCAATCCTTGACTATATATTTCTGCTTTTATTTTCTGTTGTATATTATACATCTGCACAGGTTTATTTTGGTAGTCTAGTTCTAGCCTCGTCACTACTTCGCCGAGGTTAGGTTAGGCACTTACCAGCACATAGGATTAGTTGTACTGATACTACACTCTGCACTCTTTTGTGCATATCCCAGTGCTGCAGATTTTGGACCGCAGTGAGATCTCCATTCCTTGATCATCAGGCGACCCGAGGTAGTCCTGCAGGCGTCCGCAGGCCTTAGCGTCTTCCTCTATTTATTTTCCTGTTTCTTTTATGTAGTCCCAAAGATAGTATTTTTGTTATTTCTTTCAGACCCATATTTGTAGTACTCTTAGATAGTCTATGAAGTGTGACACCAATCTTGGGTAGATTTATTATGGAATTGTACTAGCAGTATTATTAAGTTTGAAATTAAATTCTTCTGCTTGTTAAATTTTATTGATTATAAATTATTGGCCTATAACTGTTAACGAATTTAAAAATTAAAAATAAGGCAAATAATTTAGTTGATTGGCTTGCCTAGCTTTCACTAGTAGGCGCCATCACAACTCCCGAGGGTGGAAAATCCGAGTCGTGACAATAAGAATCCTAAGTAATACGAGTTGTATATGATAAAGATATTCGAGTAAGAGAGTGAGCCGTATTATTAGCATCCCTCCTAGTCTAATGGGAGGACAAATGATGAAATTGATTCTTCAAAGACAAACAATCTCAAATTATGCTACCAAATTCGACAAATTAGGCACAGTTGAATCAAGAGCAGTGAGCACCTCTTGACGATCGAATTCAACCATCATCATTGGTACTGATGGATATAAATTATTCATATAATTTCATATGCAAAATATAAGTTTTTAAAATAAAATATGAATAATGATAACCTATTCGCGCATATTTTCTAACGAATCTTGTAGGAAGAAGAAAATATGAAAAAGAAGGAAATAGGCTATAAAAGACAAGAGAATGAACAAAAGCCATAATTGCACATGTGAGCACGTAATTTTTGCATCACACGAATCACTCCCATAAAAAAAAAATTCAAAACAAAATAATTTTTCTTTTTGTGTGTAATTTTGTGAATTTTCGTGATATTTTCAGCTGTTGTTTGAATTTGTGTGCATGTTTATGTGTAAATTAATGAAAAAATACAAAAAAAATTGCAATTGCAGTTAGGATTTAATTAGACATTTTAGAATTAATCAATAATTAATTATTTTACAAAAAGTAAAAAGCATAAAAAATAATGTATTTTGCATTTTTCAGTGTTTAATGTCAAAGTTGTGTGATTTGATATTTAATTATTTGTGATAATAATTATTTAAAGTTAGTTAGTATTTTTATGTTGATTTTGGTTTATAATTATTGGTATTAATTTTTGATAAATAATTTGAAAAATAGGGAAGGAAAATAATTAAGAGGAAATCACCTTTGGGCCAAAATCCATTTAATTCCAAGCCCAAATACAAACCAATCCAAAACCCTTCAGGAAAACAACCCAAACCCCTTCGAACCGGCCCAGTTCCAAATCCAGTCCATCTCCACACCCCACCAAACGACCTCGTTAGGAGGTCCTTTGATCTGAGCCGTTGAATCGATTTGATCGAACGGTCTCAAACCCCTCACACATGACCCGACCCCAACCTGATCCAAGACCTTAAACCAACCCAGCCCCCTTAATAAATGAAACGACCCCGTTTTGCCCCTCCCATATTGATCTTGACCGCAATCTCATGAGATCAAATGGTCTAGAATCAATAATTGTATTTAATATATACTCAAACCCTTAGCCCTCCCCCCCAGAACCCCCATTCACTCGTCTCTCACCATCTCCAGAGACCCCCCTGTAATGCCACCGCCAGCCGCCGTCGGAAACCGCCTCACAGTGACGGCAAGTCTCCGATGACCACCAAAAATACACCTCAGGTTCCCCTCACCCTCATCTCTGCAAATCCAGAAGCCATTCCCTTCGAACATCACTGGAACCCTTTGAATATCAATTCGTAAGGACGAACCCTAGCGCCGCCCTACTATTCTCCGGTGGCGGTGCCGCCTCCAACCGACCCTAAACTAACATCCCTTGACCACCACGACTCCCTCTTCCCTAATCCGCAAACTATCATCCTCAAATTGAACCAGAACGCGTCAAATTTTAAATCTAAGGTTCGAACCCTAAAACCTCAAAGTCCCGATTCGTTGAAGATTTAGGCTAGTTTTGACTTTGTCCGTGTGTTATTGATAAGAACACACAGTTAAAGTCAAAATTTAGTTTAAAGAATTGAAGATTCGAAGGTTTTCATTTGCTAACTGACCGGTGAGTTTCTATTTTTCTTTTTATGTTTATATTTTTAGCATTATTCTAATGTTTCATCTTCCTCAACTCTTTTTCTTTTTTTTGGGGTCGAATTTAATTCGACCAGTCCTCCGGTATAAACTATCTTATGTGTGTTTTTTGTTCTTCAGATTGTGTTGTGAATTTGTTTCATTAGTCGTGATACCCGTTTATGTTAAATACCTTGAAATAGTATCTTGTTTAATCACTCAGGCAGTCAAATTAAGGATTAGTTTGTTAATTCTTATTTAAATGTGAATAATAATGGGTCTATTTATATAAGTTTAATTCAATGGTCACATAACTTAAGAAGCTTCTAGTGGAAGGCAGGGTTAGATTGTGAATAAGCTGGTCATATTAGTATTCGTTTAGTCTTGCTGGATTTTTCAATCTTTCTTTGCAAAAATGTTCCCGTTATCTTTGTTTCCTCCAGTTAATCATGAACACTTTCTGATTAATTAGCTTGAACTGGACCTTTGTTAATATGATCAATTTAGTTTGATTCCAATTTGGTATTTAGCTTTGAAGAAAATCAATGGCTAGTTTGTATTTTTGGCTCTTGTGATTGCTTCTCACTCGAATTAGTCATGTTTGGGTTTTTGATATTTTGGTCTAGGCTTTGGGGTTCTAGATTGACCCATCCTTTTAGGTCTGAATCATTGGTTAAAAATCAACTCACTGTTAGTTTTGGGCAGAGGGAGTAATAACATGGGTAATCGAAGGGGGTAATTCAGATAGTTTAACCATAGGGGAATCTGTCAATAATGGGATTAGGGGCCACTAAGTAATAAGTGGTGCACTAATGGATTGGTCTAAAAGAGGACTACTAAGTGGTATTGAAAAAGATAAAAGACAATTAGTAGTGGAGAATGCACTAAGGCTGATTTTAAGGACTGTAATAGACTAATTGAATGTCCACTAAAGGTGCCTGAAAATCCGGATAAAAAGAGGATTGAAAAGTAATAAGAAGGAAGAGAGTAGAGGATAGAAAGGGGGGATAATCGAGAGCATTTTGAGAGAGAAAGAGAGTCTGAAAAATTAGAAAAATACCCTGAAATACTGAAAAAGAAAGGGCTGAAGTTTAAGAGAGGATTGAGAGAAAATTCAGAATCTGGAGAGCATTGAGTGAAAAAAGGATTCGAATATACATTATGCTATACACTCATACAAATAGAAATAGAGAGTTTTTTTAACACTCTGAAATTTTGAGAGAGTTTTTTGAGTATTCTGAAAAATTTGAGAGAGTTTTTGAGTATTCTGAAAAATTGAGAGAGTTTTAAGTATTCTGAGAGATGAGAGAACATAGAAAGATTATGAAAATACACATAACGGAAAGGTTTTGAATACAGGGGAGATATTGAGAACACACACTGAAAAAAAACCAAGAGTTTAAGTGAGGCTGAGAAAAAGAAAGGATTCCAAGAGCTGAAAATACAGAGAAAAGAATTCTAAAGAGCTAAAAGGCTTGAAATTCCAAACAAGTGAAAAATCTAGGAAAAATACTATTTCATTGAGTCTTGCGGGTAGTTTCAGAAATTCCTCATAGTGTTGAAACAATGTTTGAAGAAGCTGATAGCTGAAACGAATTGAAATCAAGTCTAGTTGAGGGTTTCTGGTTCAATGCTGGTTTTGAAGTTGGATTTCTAGACTGTTTTGCTTCACTTTCTGGATTCATAACTGGTCAAAAAACTGTTGATTACTGCTCTGTGGTTGCTAATCCTTCATCTTTTCCTTTGTTTCTTCTACATCCAGGTATCAACCTTAGCTCTCTTATGGTGTAGCTTTCGATTTGAAGATGAAATAAAGGCAGTGCTGACTTCTCATTTTCTTTTTTTTTTGTTCATTCATCTGATTCAATATAGTTCAGTTAGCTTCTACTTATTAGCCAAAATTTTCATGCTGTAAATAATTTTGGACTGTTATAAGATTTGGGAGTAGCCTGTTGACCAAGTTAAATTCAGGATACGTATGCATGCTGGGGAATAATGTAAATAATATTGGGATTTGTTTGCGGAATAGTCCATTTAGGCTTTGGTAACAGGTTAATTGTATTAGGTTGAGCATGTACTCGCATATGTTAGTTTGGCATAATTTTTTTTATATCGTTGGTATTGTACTTATGTTTAAGAGGAAGGATTGATCGAGATTATTGTAATAATAGAAGCAGGTGTCAGTTTATTTGGTTGTTGATTTTGCGCATGCTTAATGTAGATTAATTGGGTTCAATGCATAATGCTCAGTTAAGGGCATGAAATTCAGAAGCATCAGCCTGCTTTGGTGTTGATCATGAACATGTTTAAGTTAGATTTGTTGTTTGCCGACTCACAATTATTAGTTGCTAATTCAAATTAAGAAAAAAGTTAGTTTCAACTCATGTTTCACATACTTGCTGAATGGAATCGCAAGCAATTAATGGTACAATAAGCATAATTTTAATTTGGTGCTGGACTTGTCAATTGGTCCTTTAACATCGGCCCAGTATTGTCCTCGAGTCCAAAACGCGATGTAGGCGATATTAAGCTTTTGCCTTAGTTTCCAATATAATTTGATGAGACTTGTGCTTATTTCAATTGGGTCTCATGTAACCAAGTATTGTTCCATTTTTATTGATTTAAAAAAAAATAATAAGTTGTTTGCCTACCGGGGTGTAATTCAAATCATTTTGGGCCTTTAGTTAGTTACTTGGACTCCTTCAGTCTGGCCTTTAGTTAGTTACTTGGACTTCTTTGGTCATTCGAAGTATGCCATAACAATTAGTAGAATCATGCATGGCCCTCATTTAACTAATTCTTTAAAATCCTTAGAATTCGAGGCATGCCAGTTAACTAATTTTCATGGCCCTCGCAAAGTGCAAACGTGTAATTACTTTAGGCACGTATTTAATAATCTACCTTCCTAAACTCGGGTGCACATTTATGTGACCCAAATCCAAATCTCAATGATGTTAAAATATGTCAAAAACTACGGGTGCATTTATGTGACGTGGTTCGAGGTATGTTTTAATAACGTTGTAAATTTCTCTAAAAAATGAATAAAAGCGGTTAAAACTAAAATTTGCACATAGGTTCATAATTATTTAAAATCAGATAATTAAGCCGAATATAACAGTTAAGAGACCGTGCTAGAACCACGGAACTCGGGAATGCCAAACACCTTCTCCCGGGTTAACAGATTTCTTTACTCGGATTTCTAGTTCGCGGAATGTTAAACAGAGTTAGTCTTTTCCTCGATTCGGGATTCAACTGGTGACTTGGGACACCATAAATCTCCCAAGTGGAGACTTTGAACCTTTTAACAAATCCCATTTTGATTGTCACTTAAATTGGAAAAAGGAGGTGTGACAGCTCTGGCGACTCTGCTGGGGAAAAGAACCCAGAGCTTTTGATTCAGGGTTTAGAATTCGAGCTTAGAATAATTGTTGTATTTGGCTTTATTTATTATCTAATTTTATTACGTGTTTGGGCCTAATGTGCTATGTGATGCTTTTACCACTTTGATATTATTTGAATTGTATATATAAAACTGTTACGAAAACCTCTCTCTTCTCACCTCCAGGGATGTGCTCACTGGTTGAGACTCCTATTCTATTAGCGTAAAACCTTAAAATAAGAAAGAGGCCGGACAAGTTACTAAGCCGGATGGCCTTTTGGTTCCCGGTACGAAGCCCCGTCCTCGACTCAAGTTGTCCGCTTGGGTACACAGTGTAGAATATATACCCAGGTTTTGAACCTAGATTAACTCAGCCTCATGTCGGATCCCTAGTAGGAACGCTTATCTGCATCATATGCATTTTGACTTAGGGGACCCAACACAGGGGTTGGGTCTGTAAGGACAGGTGTACCAAGAATAATGGACCATCATGATGCATCCTACTTGTGCATTTATTTATTTTGGATTTGCATGCTGACTGGTTTTTTTAAAGGAAAGAAATAACAGTGTAAGGGTGAAGAGATCTAATCGCCTATTTTGAAAAAAACCAATGTCTAAATATTGTCGAAACTCTGCAAATTTTTGAGAAAAATGAAAAAAGAAGAAGAAAAGGGGAAAGAAAAATTTGTTTTCAAAAATAGTTTGTTCTATTTACCAATGAAAAAAAGGGAGAAAAAAGAGTCTTGTTTTCAAAAAATAGTTTATTTATTTGCTTGTGAAAAAGAGAAAGAAAGAGAGTCTGTTTTCAAAATATTTGGTTTTGTTTTCTCTACCCGAACTACGCCATTTGATTCTCACAAGGTGTGGGATACGTAGGCAACCCCCATCGGGTCCACCTTCTTTTTGCAAAAATAGCCCAAAATGAACAAAATTTTGTTTTGATTGTAAATAGGCAAGGTGATGCCGCTATTATAAAAAATAGCTGAATGTTCCCGAAAAGGACGCCGGAAGGCTGATTTTGCATAAACAGCCACCTTTGGTCTTTTTCCAATTTATGCCCAGTTCGCGGACGCAACCTTAAAATCTTCCTCCGGAGGTGCTGAAAGACCGTATCTGCAAAGCTCGGCTTTCGATTTTAGAATTAAGAAAAAAGGGTCAATTTTGACTTTGGAGTCACATAGAATAAATCATGACTGTTTCACTTAATCACCTTAATAAATGTGCAGGACGAGCACAATACAAAATGAACCTTTCTCATTCACAAGCAAAATCCCTTTGGAGATGCGGCTGTGGTGGAATGATTTAGGTGGAGAAGGGCAAGACGAGATCAAGAAATATTTGGGGGGCCTTCCCAGACTGTTGGAGATTATACCCATGGGAGACATCATAAGGGCATTGGTCACATGCTGGGACCCGGCGCACAATGTGTTCCACTTTTCAGGTTTTGAACTCACCCCGACCTTAGAAGAAATAGCCGGGTACATTGGGAATGCTGAGCTTCCTTTAAGACACAAGTATTTGGTTGCCCCGAGAACCATAGCTGTGCACAGATTCTTAGACCCACTAAAGATAAGCAGAGGGGTACACAACCCGGACTTGGCGGTTGGTTTTTGTACTTTCTCATTCATATACAGCAGATATGGTCATATAGGAAGGTTTAACAAGCCAGAGAATAAAATCTGTAGCAAAGGAAATCGCCTTAAATGGGAAGAGCATAGACGTTTCTCTTTTATGGTGGATTTCCTAGGGCTCCTGGTGTTCCCGATGAAAGACGGGAATATCAACATAAAAATAGCAGGGGTTGTCAACACTTAGCTCACTCAGGCCAAGAGCACACTCGTGCCTATGATAGTAGCTGAGATCTTTCGTGCTCTCACAATCTGCAGAGCCGGGGGAGACTTCATTGAGGGGTTCAAACTGTTATCGCAAATGTGGATGGCCGAACACCTGTGCCACCATCCCCAGTTCATGAGCTATCAGTCAATAGAGAAAACTCGTATAGAGGAATTTTATACAAGGATTGAAGGGATCAGTTTGCCTGAAGGGGTCACAAGATGGATATCTTACTTTCGGTCCCTCACTGCCAACCAAGTAGAGTGGACGCTGGGATGGTTTCCTGTGGACGAGATCATATACATGCCAGCAACGGGGCCTCACTTCCTTCTGATGGGTCTTAGGAGCATCCATCCTTATGCCCCGTATCGGATTTTGAGACAACTCGGGAGGTGCCAGATAGTGCCAAAAGATGAAGATCTCAGCGTTCGGGTAGTTGAGATTGGACCGGATGGTTAGTTCCCTGAAGCAACAGTCCACCAGATCTGGAGTGAGTGTCAATACCTGGAGGTAAATACTTGTGTACGAGATCGATCTAAAGGAGAAGTTTCACCTGGGTATCGTGTTTGGTATAGAAAAGAAATTGCATTCGGGAGGCCTGCCAAAAGACCCCACCTTCAGGATTTTGTCGAGTCATCACAGAAACAGTGGGACTGGTTGGCTAAAGAACATGAGTATAGGGCTACAATAGGCAAACTGGAGAAGCAGGTCATGGATTTGCAATTTGAGAAAGATCTGCAGGCCGCTGTGGATGAGGGAGAAAAGAAGAAGCTATTCCAAGAAAATGAGGCCCTTAAGGCTTAGATCCGTAAAATAAGAATAGCTGTCAGAAAACCAGAAAGGAGTCGGGCTGACCAAAAACTCATAAACGAACTGAAAGGGAAAGCCCGCGAATGCCAAGAGGACTTGGAAAGATCTGAAGCTAGCTTGGCAAAGATCCGGGCCAGATGGACAAAGGGTGCAAAAGAGCGGGCACAACATATGCAGCAGATGAAGAGGGACTATGAGGGGACCGTCACTATCCTGAGAGGAAATATAGTCACTCTCGAAGACAGGATATTCAGGCAAGCTAGAGATTTCAGAGCAGAAAGGAAACACTGTTATGACCTGATGGCACATATGGAGGAACAAATGCACAAGTTTCAAGATAAACTCCTCCATAACTCTCAAATGCTGGAAATGCGGGATCAATAGATAGGACGGTTGCTGCAGGAAAAGAGCAGGATTAGAAAAGGGTTTAGAACCATCGCACATTACATTACTACAAAATGCCGAGCATGTGAGGACATGACCAGTACCACCTTCTTCGCGGCAGTGATGACATTCGTCCGACAAATAATGAGTGACTTGGAGATGCTCCAAAGGGATCTTGCACAAAGGCTCGCGGCAAGTCCGAATGATGCCTCGCGGGCCCCAGGAAATTTCGGGTCGTTAATGTATTCTTGATCTTTGTTTTTAGTCTGGATTTTATCGTTAAAATTTGTAAGTTTGTCAGTCGATCCTTTCATGTTTGCTTGGTCGTCTTTCCAAAGTTTGTAAACGTTTTTTTTCAAGTGTTATAATAAAAGCAGTTGCCTTTGTGGAAAAATATTTTGCTACGTATTTTTACATCGTCCAGAACTACGAACGGTATGATTTATGCCGGGACATGATACATAGGCAATCTCCATAAGATTTGACCACCACTAAAAGAAAAGAAAAAGGAAAAATAAAAATTTTTAATAAAGAGGGATCAAATAAAAGAAACGTGTGAGATGCATTGAAAGAAGGGGGGACAATGATAAGAGACCGGAATGACGCACACAACTGAAGCAAATGCATGATAGAAAATGGTTAACTGCCTAGGTGCATTGCATCCCAACGTGCGATTGCATATTTGTTAAAATCTAAAAACTAACAAGTTTGTTGTTTTGCCCAGAGAATTCAAGCAGTTAGTTTACCTAGAGCGTACTGGCAAATTAACGTTATCAAACTAGATCAAAGGGACCAATACCAGTGATCATGTCTAGCCCTAAAAGAGAAATAAGTGCTGAGGTGGAAGAGATAGATGTGAAAGCGATGAAAGATGAGATGTACAAGTTAAAACAGCAAATGGCTGTCAGCCACCACCAACCTATCCTACTAACCCTACTTTCCTCCCAATACCCGCGCAATCTCCGTAACAGCTTGTTTCGGATTCATCCCTAAATTTTCCCATATATCAACATCATCAGGGAACTACCTCTCAGACACCACAAATTCCAAAGAAATTCCATATCCTCCTCCACCAATTACTCCTATTTTCGTGGCACCTCCACCAGCCGCACTCCATAGGTCTTCCAGCGAACATGTATTCCAAACTCAGGACAATCAATATTACCCTCCTGAACCCACTTTCAAAGCACCTGAACCATGTCTTTACCCTCCTCAGCTTGGTATCTCGGCAGAACTTGAGAAGCCTCCTAAGAATTTGGAGTAGGAAGAGATGGCCAGGAAGGTCAAGAGTTTAGAGCAGTCCTTTAGGGATATGAGAGGAATAGGAGGTCATGTAAGCGTAGCTTACAAAGACCTATGTTTGTTTCTAAACATAAAACTACCGGCAGGGTTCAAAATTCCCAAATTTGACTTGTACAATGGACACGGGGACCCGGTGGCACACTTGAGGGGATTTTGTAGTAAGATGAGAGGAACAGGTGGGAGAGATGAATTACTGATGGCATACTTTAGTCAGAGTATGAGTGGCTCAGCTTTGGAGTGGCAAACCTAAAAAAATCATGGTCGGTGGTACACTTGGGACGACCTAGCCCAAGCATTCACCTGCCACTTTTAGTACAACCTTGAAATCGTTCCAGATCGTCTATCACTGACAAAGATTGAGAAGAAGTCCGGAGAAAGTTTTCGAGAATACGGCTTCCGTTGGATAGAGCAAGTGGCGAGGGTTGATCCGCCGATGAAAAAGAGCAAGATGGTTGACTATATTTTACAGGCCTTAGAGCCCACTTATTTCGGCCAACTGGTGTCGGTAGTAGGGAAGTCTTTCAATGAAGTAGTAAAAATGGGAGGCATGGTGGAGGAAGGACTGAAGTCTAATAAAATCATGAGCTATTCGGCGATTAAGGCAACCACCCAGGCCATCCAAAACGGCAGTGTGGGTGTATTGGGAAGAAAGAAGAAGGAGGAAGTTGCAACAGCGGAGTCGAGAACATGGCCCAGGCGCCCAACACCGTACGATAACCAGCCACAACCCCACCCTTAAACTTATCCCCACACTCCATATAGCCCACCACAGCATTACTGTCCACAGTAAGATCCCCACTTCTCTGTCTATCATGCTCAGATATATATTCAACCTCCGGCCCACGCACAATGGCGTGTGCCAGCTCCATAAAATACCTACCCAACTCCACAAAGTACCTACCCACCACAAGAGCCTACAGAAACCCCTCTGGAATAGGTTTCTATCCAAACAAAGGCTTCAGGAATGAGAGGGCATAGAAGCAGAAAACTTTCACTGCACTGGGAGAATCATATACCAGTTTATTCCATAGGCTGAGGTAGTTGGGCATGTTGAGTCTAATAGAGGCTAAGTTGCCAAACCCTCCTCTAAGAAATCTTGACCACTCAGTGAGTTGTGAGTATTGTTCAAGGGACTCAGGACATGACACAGAGAATTGCTGAAAATTGAAAATAGTTATTCAAGAGCTCATCGACACTCGTCGGATCGAGGTTTAAGCCCCAAAAATGCCCAACATCAATCAAAATCCACTTTCGACCCATCACAAAACCAATATGATTGAGCTGGTATAAAGAGAGGAAGAACCAAAGAAACCCTCACAAACAGTAATGATGATCTGTTCCAGTGAAACCAGTTCAAAAGAGAAGGTGACCAGTGGGAAGTCGGAGGTCCAGTTGAAAGGGGTGAATAACAAGCCAGTTGTGGTGGCTGAGAAAGGGTCATCGAACATTGTTGCAGTGAAACCAGAATAAGCAAAAGTGGTGGCACCGGGGTTGCAAGTAAACCTGTTGTGGTCATAAAGGGTGCTCGAATAGAGCCTGTTATTATAAAGTCGGTAACTCAGTTGCCAGTGATTGATAGTAAAGCTGTCCCTTGGAGTTATGAACAACTGGTGGTGACATATAAATGGAAGGAAATCAGGGAAGAAGTTTGTAAAGCTCAGGGTCTGACTCGTTTAGGGAGTTGCTTTGCCCTTGAAGAGTTGAGAAAAGCTAAAATTCCCACAGATAACCTAGTATTGGTGAAGAAAGCTGTGATAGAACAAGAAGTGGAAGAATTCTTGAAGAAAATGAAAGTACATGATTACTCTATTGTAGAACAATCAAAGAAAACACCAGCCCAGATCTCATTGCTCTCATTGCTGATCCACTCAGATGAGCACCGCCAGGCACTGATGAAAATATTGAATGAGGCCCACTTCCCTGACAGGATCTCGGTGAATCACTTAGAGAAGATAGAAAATAAAATCTTTGAGGTAAACAAAGTTACTTTCTCAGACGATGAGTTGCCTGTGGAGGGCACAGAACATAACAGGGCCCTTTATCTAATGGTAAAATGCGAAGACTCTGTGGTCACGCGAGTTCTGGTTGATAACGGGTCCAGTGCAAATATATGTCCTCTTTCCACATTGAATAAGCTAAAGGTCGATGATGATAGAATTCATAAGAATAGTGTCTGTGTGCGAGGGTTCGACAGTGGATGCAAAGATTCTGTGGGTGCCATAATACTAGAATTGACAATAGGGCCTGTGGAGTTCACCATGGAGTTTCAAGTTCTAGATGTGGCGGTCTCTTATAACCTTTTGATGGGGTGACCCTGGATCCATGCCACCAAGGCAGTGCCATCTATGTTGCATCAAATAGTTAAGTTCGAGGGGGACAGATAAGAGATTGTGGTGGACGGTAAAGATAATATGAGTGCCCTGGGTGATGCCATTGTACCCTTTATCGAAGTGAAAAATGACCAGGGGCCGTGGGTATATAAAGTCTCTGACACAGTACCAGTGGAAAAGGTCCCAGAGGGGAAAAGCATTCCAGTTCCTAGAGTAACAGCCGCAATTGTCATGGTGGCTTCTGAAATGTTAAAGAATGTTTTCATACCGGGTAAAGGTTTGGGTTCTGATCTTCAAGGCATCGTGCAACCAGTTTCTCTTCCAAAGAATTTGGATACTTTTGGTTTGGGGTTTAAGCCCACCACGACAGATGTGAGATGAGCCCACAAAATGAAGAACAAGGCATGGGTCTTGCCAAAGCCAATCCCGCGTCTGTCCAGAGGTTTCGTCAGGCCAGGTATTAGAAAGCAACTGTTGTCAAACGTTCCCGGGTCATTGATTAGTGCCGATGGAGATTTGG
Organism: Nicotiana glauca; assembly: GCA_026770625.1. Classification (NCBI taxonomy): domain Eukaryota; kingdom Viridiplantae; phylum Streptophyta; class Magnoliopsida; order Solanales; family Solanaceae; genus Nicotiana; species Nicotiana glauca. Next base: position 14,582 of record MU744927.1, on the reverse strand, counting down.
ATAAAGGGTTCGAAAGGTTATTTGTCTAGGTTAACATGGTAGAAGCTGGGAAAGTGTCAAGCAAGGCAAATGTGTAGTTTGTGGGACCAAAGGCAAAGCTCAATAATTGGAGGGCTACTCCTCTTCCCACTTGGAAGGAGTCTTGGTAGTTCGCTCTGATTTTCCTTCATGTTTGTGTGGATTATTCCAGGGTTGCAATCTAGATTTTTATTTTTCAGTCTGTTAAAGTGTGCAAAACCTTGTTATCTTGTATTTCAATAAAATAAAAAGTTGCTTCTTCATTCCTTATTTTAATTTTGTTTTCTTCTTTTCTTTTTCATACAGTTCTCTTTATACTGGTCCTAATGACATGGCATGCATAAGGAATCCTCAATCCAGTCTAGAAAATCAATATGACTTTGAAACAATAGTGCATGAAGTAGATTATGAGTCAGAATAGGATGAGGATGAAGCCTTCGAAGAGATTAGTAGGAAACTAAGTCAATTTGAAGAAAAACCTAGATCCAACTCAAACGATACAGAAGCCATCAATCTAGGGGACACAGATAACATCAAGGAAACTAAAATAAGCATCCATATTGACTCGAATATCAGGGAAGAATTAATCAAAACACTTATTGAATTCAAAGACATTTTTGTATGGTCATATGACGACATGCCGGGTTTAAGCACTAATTTAGTGGTTCATAAATTGTCCATTGACCCGACATTCCCTCCCGTCAAGCAAAAATTGAGGAAATTCAAAACCGATATGAGTGTGAAGATTAAGGAAGAGATAATCAAACAGCTAGATGCAAAGGTTATTCGTGTCACTCGATATCCTGATTGGTTCGCTAATGTTGTGCCAGTGTCGAAGAAGGACGAAAAAATTAGAGTATGCGTTGACTATCGCAATCTCAACAAAGCAATCCCAAAGGATAACTTCCCATTACCCAATATCCATATTTTGATTGACAATTGTGCAAAGCGTGAGATTGGATCTTTTGTGGATTGCTATGCCGGATATCATCAGATTCTGATGGATGAAGAAGATGCAGAGAAGATGGCGTTCATCATGCTGTGGGGAACCTATTGCTACAGGGTAATGCCATTTGGTCTGAAGAACGCTGGGGCGACCTACATGAGGGCAATGAATACTGTGTTTCATGATATGATACACAAGGAAATTGAGGTGTACGTGGATGATGTGATCATAAAATCAAAGCAATAGGCCGACCACGTCGGGGACTTAAGGAGGTTTTTCCAAAGGCTTCATAGGTACAACCTCAAAATCAACCCTACCAAATGCGCATTTGGTGTTCCGTCCGAAAAACTGTTGGGATTCATAGTTAGTGGGTGAGACATTGAGCTAGACCCGTCAAAGATTAAAGATATCCAAGAATTGCCACCCCCGAAGAACAAAAACGAAGTGATGAGTCTGTTAGGGAGGTTGAATTACATTAGCAGGTTTATTTCTCAACTCGCAATGACTTGTGAGCCTATTTTCATATTGTTGAAAAAGGATACCGCGGTTGAATGGACTGAAGAATGTCAGGAGGCATTTGACAAGATAAAAGGGTATTTATCTAATCCACCTGTGTTGGTTCTACCTGAACCAGGAAGACCGCTGATTCTTTATTTAACGGTCCTGGAGAATTCATTTGGCTATGTACTGGGGCAGCACGATATCACCGGCAGGAAAGAGCAAGCTATCTATTATCTCAGCTAGAATTTTACGGCTTATGAGGTTAAGTACACTCATCTTGAGAGGACATGTTGCGCCCTGACTTGTGTGGCACAAAAATTGAAGCATTATCTGTCGTCCTATACTACTTACCTCATTTCATGCTTGAATCCATTGAAGTATATTTTTCAAAAGCCTATGCCCACAGGGAGATTGGCGATGTGGCAAATACTACTCACAAAATTTGATATCGTCTATGTGACGAGGAATGCAATGAAAGCCCAACCACTAGCCGATCACTTGGTCGAGAATCTGGTCGATGAAGAATACGAGCCATTGAGAATGTATTTTCCTGATGAAGAAGTTATGTATATCGACGAGCTAGAATTGATGAAGAACCAGGATGGAAGCTTTTCTTTGATGGGGCTGCAAATATGAAAAGAGTTGTAATAGGAGCGGTACTTATTTCTGAAACAGGGCATCACTATCTTGTTATGGCTCAGCTTTGTTTCTATTCTACCAACAATATGGCTGAGTGTAAGGCATGCATTTTTGGTTTACGGTTAGCTACAGAAATGGATGTCCAGGATGTTTTGGTCTTGGGAGACTCGGACCTCCTGGTACATCAGATTCAAGGAGAATGGGAAACACGGGATTTGAAGCTCATACCGTATCAACATTGTTTGCATCATCTTTGTCAACGGTTTCGATCAGTGGAATTTAGGCATATCCCAAGAGTCTATAATCAAGTTGCCGATGCTTTGGCTACCTTGGCAGCAATGTTGCACCATCCAGACAAAGTTCATGTTGATCCATTGCATATTCAAGTCCGTAATCAACATGCTTATTGTAACATGGTGGAAGAAGAATTTGATGGAGAGCCATGGTTCCATAATGTCAAGGAGTACATCAGGATGGGGATATACCCAGTGCAGGCCACATGAGATCAAAAGAGGGCAATTAGACGGTTGGCAAATGGATTTTTCCTTAGTGGAGGAGTGTTGTATAAAAGAACACCCGATCTCGGATTGTTAAGATGCATAGATGCTAAACAAGACACAGTAGTCATGTCGGAAGTAGATTCTGAAGTTTGTAGACCACACATGAGCGGATATGTATTGACAAAGAAGATCCTTAGAGCAAGGTATTATTGGCTCACTATGGGGCGCGATTATATCAGCTTTGTGCGCAAATGTCATCAATGCCAGATACATGGGGATTTGATTAACTCTCCGCCATCGAAATTACACACAATATCGGAACCATGGACCTTCGTTGCTTGGGGCATGGATGTCATTGGGCCCATTGATCCAGCAGCATCCAACGGGCACAGGTTCATTCTGCTGGCCATCGATTACTTTACCAAATGGGTTGAGGCTAAAACTTTCAAGTCTGTAACCAAGAAGGCAGTGGTTAATTTTGTACACTCAAATATCATCTGTCGATTTGGAATCCCAAATGTAATAATCACAGATAATGGTGCTAATCTTAATAGCAATTTGATGAAAGAAGTATGTCAGCAGTTTAAGATTACACATTGCAATTCCACCATGTCGTCCTAAGGCGAATGGAGCAGTTGAGGCAGCCAACAAGAACATAAAGAAAATACTGCGAAGAATGGTAGAAAGTTCCAGGCAATGGCATGAGAAGTTACCATTTGCGCTATTGGTTTATCACACTACTGTTCGTACTTCAGTAGGTGCGACCCCATATTTGTTGGTATTCGGCACTGAAGCAGTGATTCCTGTGGAAGTCAAAATCATGTCCCTTTGGATTGTCGCCGAGGCTGAGATTGATAATGATGAGTGGGTCAAAACCCGTTTGGAGCAACTGAGTTTAATTGATGAAAAAAGATTGGCAGCAGTATGTTATGGCCAATTGTATCAAAAGAGGATGGCAAGAGCATACAACAAGAAGTTGCGCCCCAGGAAGTTTGAAGTAGGGCAACAAGTGTTGAAACAGATCCTTCCACATCAGGCTGAAGCAAAGGGAAAGTTCGCCCCGAACTGGCAAGGACCGTTTATTGTAACCAGAGTATTGTCCAATGGCACTTTATGTTTAATAGATATTGAAGGAAAATGCTTAGATATGGCTATCAATTCCGATGCAGTAAAGAGATATTGTGTATGATTTCTTTAGTATAATCATTGATTGTTTGTACTTGGCTTTGTATCGAAGGTTGGAATGACGAAGGAAATTTGTTCTCCTATCTAAACACTTTACCCTTTGTTCACCCTTTTGAGCCTTATTTATTTTATTTTATACCCCTCTTTTGGAATCAATAACCAAAAGAAAAGGAAAAGAGAAGAAAGAAAAGAAAAAGGAAAAAGTAAAGAAAAAGAAAAACAGAAAAGGAAATGAAAATCAAAAGGTCCTCAAGTAAGAAACCGGGGCAGAAGTTATGTTTGTAATGAGAAATTTGGTTCCAAAAGTTGTAATTTTAACCCATTGAATTCGTTTTGAGCCTTTTGATACCCTTTTCTTTTCAACTGTATCCAAAAACCCACATTACCGTCCAAAGAAAGACCTCCCGATCAGTCTTCGAGAAATGCCAAGTCAAGCAAGTAAAGATGATTCATACCAGGGGCAACACTCTAGCTTTAAGCAAGAAAAACAAAAAATGAGAGAGTCTTATTAGTGAAAACCCGCATGGGCATTGTAAGGCAATGAAAGCTGAGAGAAGTCCAAAAATGAGAGAGTCTTATTGGTGAAAACCTTCATAGGCACCATAAGGCGATAAGGAATTGCGAAAGGGACAAATGAGATAAAATTGATGGCCAAAGATCCATCAAGGCATTAAGCTGAACAAGGATGGGGGATTTCAGCAAAAAGAGTTGGGTTGTCGAAAGCTTTAAGGCACAAAGCAAGACAATCGGGAAATTGATTGATTGAATAGGCTGGGTTGATTAATCCGAAATGCACAACATGATCATTGGGATCGGTTATCCCATTCAGATAAGTCCTTTTCTTTTCTCAAACAATCTTCTAAAGGAAGATTTTCTTCTTTATTTTTCATCTTTCGAAATCATCATATTTCATTTCTTTTAAAGACTTTTTCAATGATAGTTTGCTTTCAACAAATAAGAAGGATTTTCAGAGTCTACTGCCAGATTCCAATACGGTGCAAAGCAAAGTGGGGCCAGGATTGGCCAGAAAGAAGGTGATGGGACGTAAGAGGCGTCATTAATAAAACAAATGATAAAGTGATAAATATTCCATGAAAATATGGGATCAGATAAAAGCCCAAAAAGAGGAAAGCAACAGTTGGAAAGTTTCGGATAAGAAGGTTAGAAGTGGGAAGCAACAGTTGGAAAATTTATGGAACAAGGAGTAGGCAGAAGGTCGGAAATCCTTGACCAAGTTCAAGGCAGGCGAGTCAAGCAGAACACGGAAAGGACTAAGGGGAAAACCATCCCCAGCGAGAGTATCACAACCAATCAACACATTTTAAAATGACAAAATTTTCTTTAATTTGAAACAGGTATGGCAAATATTGGTGATAGTGGAGAAAAATGCCGCAAAGAAGAGTAAGTACCAAATAGGTTTGATTAACTAAATCCTCAGGACCCTTCTGGAAAATGGGACTTGTTTGAAATAAGCATAAGAAGCAGAAATTAGCAGTCAAAGGAACTCAAAGAAACACCATCTTTTCTCACCTTTTTACCCCAATTTGAATTGGGAGGCTTTCAAGACCCTCCTGGATAATGGGACCGAGCTTTAAGATTTTTGGTAGTAGCAGGAATTAGGATAAGGCTTGCTGTAAGGAAGTTCAGTTCAAACATAAAAGTGGTTACTCGTCAGGAAAGATTTGATTACAAATTTTTAGGGCCCTCCTGGATAATGGGATATAGCATTAGGATTATTTTGAAAAAAAAAAGAGAGAAGAAAGGAAAAACAAGAGGTGCAGTAGTAAGAAAATATAATGAATTTCTAAAACATGTAATTTACCAGAAGTTTTCAGGACCCACCTGGATAATGGGATGTAGCTTTTAAAGTTGCTAAAAGGGTATAGTAACATGATTCCATTAACACTCACAAAGGCACTCAATTATTGAACTGGGGCAGAAAATTTTCTTTATTTTGTCTATTTTGTCGAAGTCAGGAGCCCGCCTGGAGAACAATGGCATACATTTCAAGTTTTGAAGCCAGGAGCCCACTTGGAGAACAAATGCACACCTTTTAAATTTCAACAGTCAGGACCCCGCCTGAAGAACAGAGGGAGTACAATTCAAATTTTTAGCTTTCAAATTCTTATTAATATCTGGTAATATGATGCCCAGTCACCAAACTGGGGCAGAAAAGTTTCTTTGTTTTGTCCATTTTGTTGAAGTCAGGCGTCCCCCTGGAGAACAAGGAACAATAGTTGAAGATAGTTGAAGTCAGGCATCCACCTGGAGAACAAGGGACAATACTTATATATTTTAAAGTCAGGAGCCCGCATGTATAACAGAGGAATACATTTAAAGTTTTGAAGTCAGGAGCCCGCCTGTATAACAGAGGAATACATTTCAAATTTTGAAGTCAGGAGCCCGCCTGTATAACAAAGGAATACATTTCAAGTTTTGAAGTCAGGAGCCCGCCTGTATAACAGAGGAATACATTTCAAGTGTTGAAGTCAGGAGCTCGCCTGGATAACAGAGGAATACAATTCAGATCAAGAGTCAGGAGCCCGCCTGGAGAACGGAGGAATACAATTCAAGTTTTGAAGTTGAGAGCCCGCCCGTATAATAGTTTTGAGGTCGGGAGCCCTCCCATATAATAGAGGAATACATTCAAGTTTTGAAGTCAGGATCCCACCTGTATAACAGAGGAATACATTCAAGTTTTGAAGTCAGGAGCCCGCCTGTATAACAGAGGAATACATTTCAAGTTTGAAGTCAGGATACCGCCTGTATAACAAAGGAATACATTTCAAGTTTTGAAGTCAGGAGCCCGACTGGAAAACAGAGGAAGACGTCAATGATCAAGAGAGAGTGTTCAAAGGATCAGCGATCAGGTACCCACCTGAAGAAAGGGAGAACATCTGAGGAAGTCGATGCAAGACAACAACAAATGAATTAAGGATATACAAAGCGACAAGGCAACAACAGTCGCAGAACAAGTTTGAGGATAAGTCTTTGTAATTCATTGGCTCTAGCTTAGTCTAGCTTCTTTATTTTTCTTTTAGCATGGCGTAATAAGGGGGTCAGCAAGTAACAGCAGCAACAACAACAGCAATAGTAAACCACAACTTCATGGTAGTCCCAGCTACCAAAATTTTTCGAACTACATTGACCTCATTTTTAGCCAAGGATATGTAGGAAACCGTTGAAGCAAAGGTTCGGTCAAGATCTTTCAAAAAATGCTTCATACGGAGTATTCAAACGGGCAAAAATCGCTCGTATCCGCTCACTTTGTCTTTGCACGAAGACTCTTCGTGTTTACGACCAAAGAGGGGAAGCTGTGAGCATGTATTTTTGTCCTCACACGAATCACTCCCCAAAAAAATAAAATTTCAAAACGAAACAATTTTTTTTTGTTTGCAATTTTGTGAATTTTCGTGATATTTTCAGCTATTGTTGCATTTGTGTGTGCATGTTTATTTGTGTAAATTAATAAAAAATACGGAAAAAAATTGCAATTGCAGTTAGAATTTAATTAGATATTTTGGAATTAATCAATAATTAATTATTTTACAAAAAAATGAAAATCATAAAAAATAATATATTTTGCATTTTTCATTGTTTAATGTCAAAGTTGTGTGATTTGATATTTAATTACTTGTGATAATAATTATTTAAAGTTAATTAGTATTTTTAAGTTGATTTTGGTTTATAATTATTAGTATTAATTTTTGAAAAATAACTTGAAAAATAGGGAAGGAAAATAATTAAGAGGAAATCACCTTTGGGCCAAAATCCATTTAATTCCAAGCCCAAATACAAACCAGTCCGAAACCCTTCAGGAAAACCACCCAAACCCGTTAGAACCAGCCCAATACCCGTTCCAAATCAAGTCCATCTCCACACCTACCAAACGAAGTCGTTTGGAGGTCCTTTGATCTGAGCCATTGAATCGATTTGATCGAACGGTCTCAAACCCCTGACCCTTGACCCGACCCTGACCCGATCCAAGACCTTAAACCGACCCAGCCCCCTTAAAAAATGAAACGACCCCGTTTTCCCCCATATGATCTGGACCATCAATCTCATGAGATTAAACGGTCCAAAATCAATAATTGTATTTAATATATATTCAAACCCTTAGGCCCCCCAGAACCCCCCTTCACTCGTCTCTCACCATCTCCAGAGACCTCCCTATAACGCCACCACCAGCCACCGCTGGAAATCACCTCACGGTGGCGGCAAGTCTCCGATGACCACCAAAAATACACCCCAGGTTCCCCTCACCCTCCTCTCTCCAAATCCAGAAGCCATTCCCTTCGAACAACACTAGAACCCTTCGAATATCGTTCGAAGGGACGAACCTTAGCGCCGCCCTAATATTCTCCGGTGGCGGCACCGCCTCCAACCGACCCCAAACTAACACCTATTGAGAACCACGACTCCTTCTTCCCTAATCCGTAAACTATCATCCTCAAATCGAACCAGAACGCGTCAAATTTCAAATTCAAGGTTCGAAACCTAAAACCTCAAAGTCCCGTTTTGTTGAAGATTTAGGCTAGTTTTGACTTTGTCCGTGTGTTCTTGATAAGAACACACAGTTAAAGTCAAAATTTGGTTTAAATAATTGAAGATTCGAAGGTTTTCATTTGCTAACTGACCGGTGAGTTTCCATTTTTCTTTTTATGTTTATATTTTTAGCATTATTCTAATGTTTCATCTTCCTTATCTCCTTTTCTTTTTTTTTTTGGAGTCAAATTTAATTCGATCAGTCCTCCGGTATAAACTATCTTGGGTGTGTTGTTTGTTCTTCAAATTGTGTTGTGAATTTGTTTCATTAGTCGTGATACAAGTTTATGTTAAATACCTTGAAATCGTATCTTGTTTAATCACTCAGGCAGTCAAATTAAGGATTAGTTTGTTAATTCTTAATTAAATGTAAATAATAATGGGTCTATTTATATAAGTTTAATTCAATGGTCACCTAACTTAAGAAGCTTCTAATAGAAGGCAGGGTTAGATTGTTAATAAGCTGGTCATATTAGTATTCGTTTAGTCTTGCTGGATTTTTCAATCTTTCTTTGCAAAAATATTCCCGTTGTCTTTGTTTCCTTCAGTTAATCATGAACACTTTCTGATTAATTAGCTTGAACTGGACCTTTGTTAATATGATCGATTTAGTTTGATTCCAGTTTGGTATTTAGCTTAGAAGAAAATCAATGGCTAGTTTGTATTTTTGGCTCTTGTGATTGCTTCTCACTCGAATTAGTCATGTTTGGGTTTCTGATATTCTGGTTTAGGCTTTGGGGTTCTATATTGACCAATCCTTTTAGGTCTGAATCATTGGATCAAAATCAACTCACTGTTAGTTTTAGGCAGAGGGAGTAATAATAGGTGTAACTGAAGGGGGGTAATTCAGATAGTTTAACCTTAGGGGAATCTGTCAATAATGGGATTAAGGTCCACTAAGTAATAAGCGGTGCACTAATAAATTAGTCTAAAATAGGACTACTAAATAGGATTGAAAAAGATAAAAGGTAATTAGTAGTGGAGACAGCACTAAGGCTGATTTTAAGGACTGTAATAGACTAATTGACTGTCAACTAAAGGTGCCTGAAAATCCGGATAAAAAGAGAATTGAAAACTAATAAGAAGGAAGAGAGTATAGGATAGAAAGGGGGGAGAATTGAGAGAATTTTGATAGAGAAAGAGAGTCCGAAAAATTAGAAAAATACACCGAAATACTGAAAAGAAAGGGCTGAAGTTTAAGAGAGGTTTGAGAGAAAATTCAGAGCCCGGAGAGCATTGAGTGAAAAAAGGATTCGAATATACATTCTGTTATACACTCATATAGACAGAAATAGAGAGTTGTTTTTTGAACACCCCGAAGACTCTGAATTTTGAGAGAGTTTTTTGAGTATTCTGAAAATTTTGAGAGAGTTTTTGAGTATTCTGAAAAATTGAGAGAGTTTTAAGTATTCTTTGAGAAGAGAGAACATAGGAAGATTATGAAAATACACATAAGGGAAAGGTTTTGAATACAGGGGAGATATTGAGAATACACACTGAATAAAACCAAGAGTTTAAGTGAGGCTGAGAAAAAGAAAGGATTTCAAGAGCGGAAAATACAGAGAAAATAATTCTAAAGAGCTAAAAGGCTTGAAAATCCAAACAACTAAAAACTCTAGGAAAAATACTATTTCATTGAGTCTAGCAGGTAGTTTCAGAAATTTCTTATAGTGTTGAAACAATGTTTGAAAAAGCTGATAGCTAAAACAAATTGAAATCATGTCTAGTTAAGGGCTTCTGGTTCATTGTTGGTTTTGAAGTTGAATTTCTAGATTATTTTGCTTCACTTTCTGATTCATAGCTGGTCGAAAAACTATTGATTACTGCTCTGTGGTTGCTGATCCTTCATCTTTTTCTTTGTTTCTTCTACATCCAGGTATCAACCCTAGCTCTCTTATGATGTAGCTTTCAATTTGAAGATGAAATAAAGACCATGTTGCTTCTCATTTTCTTTTTTTTTGTTCATTCATCTGATTCAATATAGTTCAGATAGCTTCTACTTATTAGCCAAAATTTTCATGTTGTAAATAATTTTGGACTGTTATAAGACTTGGGAGTAGCCTGTGACCAAGTTAAATTTAGGATATTTATGCATGCTGGGGAATAATGTAAATAGCATTGGGATTTGTTTGCTGAATAGTCCATTTAGGCTTTAGTAACAAGTTAATTGTATTAGGTTGAGCATGTACTCGTATATGTTAGTTTGGCATAATGTTTTTTTTTATCTCGTGGGTATTGTACTTATGTGTAAGGGGAAGGATTGGTCGTGATTATTGTAATAATAGAAGCATGTGTCAGTTTATTGGTTGTTGATTTAATGTAGATTAATTGGGTTCAATGCATAATGCTCAGTTAAGGGCCTGAAATTCAGAAGCATCAACCTGCTTTGGTGTTAATCATGAACATGTTTAAGTTAGATTTGTTGTTTGTCGACTCAGAATGATTAGTTGCTAATTCAAATTTAGAAAAAAGTTAGTTTCATCTCATGTTTCACATAGTTGCTGAATGGAATCGCAAACAATTAATGGTGCAATAAGCATAATTTTAATTTGGTGCTGGACCTGTCAATTGGTCCTTTAACATCGGCCCAGTATTGTCCTCGAGTCCAAAATGCGATGTAGGCTATATTAAGCTTTTGCCTTAGTTTTCAATATAATAGGATGAGACTTGCACCTATTTTAGTTGGGTTTCATGTAACCAAGTATTGTTCCATTTTTATTGATTTAAAAAAAAGAAGTTGTTTGCCTACCAAGGTGTAATTCAAATCATTTTGGGCCTTTAGTTAGTTACTTGGACTCCTTCGGTCAGGCCTTTAGTTAGTTAGTTGGACTCCTTTGGTTATTCGAAGTACACCATAACAATTAGCAGAATCATGCATGACCCTCATTTAACTAATTCTTTAAAATCCTTAAAATTCGAGGCATGCCAGTTAACAAATTTCCATGGTCCTCGCAAAGTGCAAACGCGTAATTACTTTAGGCACGTGTTTAATAATCTAACTTCCAAAACTCGGGTGCACATTTATGTGACCAAATTCAAATCTCAACGATGTTAAAATATGTCAAAAACCACTGGTGCATTTATGTGACGTGGTTTGAGGCGTGTTTTAACAACGTTGTAAATTTCTCTAAAAAATAAATAAAAGCAGTTAAAACTAAAATTTGCACATAGGTTCATAATTGTTTAAAATTAGATAATTAAGCCGAATATAATAGTTGAGCGACTGTGCTAGAACCACGAAACTCGGGAATGCCTAACTCCTTCTCCTGGGTTAACATAATTCCTTACCCCGATTTCTGGTTCGCGAACTGTTAAAAGAGTCAATCTTTTCCTCGATTCGGGATTCAACCGGTGACTTGGGACATCATAAATCTCCCAACTGGCGACTCCGAATCTTTTAACAAATCCTGTTTCGATTGTCATTTAAATTACAAAAAACTCCCTTTATTATG
>MU744917.1:43231-55615 GCA_026770625.1 Nicotiana glauca | reverse complement strand
GCGTCGGAACCAAAATACGAGCCCGATACCATAGTCTTTTAATCAATTTTTATTTTTATTTTCCTTAATAATTTCTGAAAAACAATTTAACAGAAAAATTCTTTTACTCAGGTTCTAGACCTGGGATTTCGACTCCGGGCACATGCCCGAATACCATATTTTTCTATGGACCTTCCGGGACCGTCCGATCTCGGGTCCGGGTCCGTTTACCAAAAATGTTGACCAAAATCAACTATAATCATATTAATATCAAAATTCTTCAAATTTTTCACAGAATTCACATATTCCAACACAGAAATTTTCCGGCTACGCGCCCGGACTGCGCACGCAAATCGAGGCAATAGAGAATGAGATTTTCAAAGCCTCGAAAACACAAAACAGATGAGGAAAACAGGTAATGACCCTTTGAGTCGTCACACAGTAATTGGCAACAAATACTGAAGTTAAAATTCAATAGCAAAAACGAATAGACCAAGACACTATATGAAGATGAAATACGCCAAAATCAAACAGAACAAAAGCCTGCTCAGAACATCTAACGGTTGTTTGTTCAAACTGTTCGTGATGATAATCAGCAAAAGACTAAAATAGCATCCCACATTTTATGAAACCAATTTTGTTGAATGAAAATTGAACAGATCCACAAGCTTTAAAAAATATTGATCCAGTCAACAGACCGCATTTGAAAATCACCAATAATGCCTTGTGGTGGACGTATATGATAATTTACAAGATTGGTCAACGTTTTTCAGTTGAAATTTATTTTTTCTCGCAGTATATGAACAGGAAGAGGTTCTATCCAATGACATAGCAAAAGAAATTCTGCAACTATACAGCATTTGTTTAGATAAAAGAATTTCATAACACTCAGAACGGAGTGAAGCTCTTATTGTCCATCTTCTAAGAGCATCAAAGGGCTCATCTCATTTTGTAGTCTGTTAAAAACTATTAACAGCTTCAAAAGACAACCCAAATGGATGGCTATTCTTCTTTCATGGCATAATCTTAGCTCATATAGATCTTAACCAATCAAAGGGGAAGGAACTATCCTTTGAGTACACCTAGTTTCTCCAGTGAGGAGCGGATCTCGGTGCTGCTACATTCCTCCGCCGCTTGAACAACATTAGGGCTGTCGAATGGTAAAACATCGGATAGCGGGTAATTCCTATTACCATGAATTAAGCTGCTTGCACTAGTGCAGAGTCCTTTCATTATGACAGCCTTGCGTAACCCACCGATCAATCCTTCATAATCAGTATCACCACTTTCTCCAACGAAAACCACCAACTTTGACAAGTCCATTCCCCATCGCAGATACAAGTACCTGTAGACAATACTCAGTCATCCAAATATGAAAATTCCAGTCTCAGCATATATTACCAGTGAACTAAAGATTTCAGCCTCAGTTTCAGCTTTAATGTTTACTCCCCTTAAGGACATAAAAGTGATCCCATATTTCCAGAAAGATACAATCCTGTAACTACTCTGCAGTTAGAAACCAATTGAAATACGATCCAGAATGGCAGCAAGGATAGTATAGCATGTGTTTGAGACGGAAAACAGAGCTGCAAAGGATATAAATTAAAACCACTATGTTTGTGGTAAACCATAAAGAGTACTACGTTGCCATTTGGAACATTAGCAATACGGCTGATAGGCGTGAAGCATCTTTTGGACCCAGAGAGTGAAGTTCACAACCAAAGACAATTAAAAGCAAGTTTAGTACTCATATTTATTATAGAGTATGGACTAGCTCTAATTTTGTACCTCATAAAGGGTGACGTTATTTTGACTACGCAAACATGTAAAACCACAAATAAAATCTTGGTAAGCAGAAGAAATCAAAAGGATTGCAGTCCTAAAATTCTTGGGGCCCTGTCTAATCTTGGTAAGCAGAAGAAATCAAAAGGATTGCAGTCCTAAAATTCTTGGGGCCCCGTCTTTTTCGCTGGTGCAGGGGTACAAGGCAATTAATAATTGAACTAGCCGAGAGCACACAAAATTGGCACATATAATGAATCAACCACTTCCAAGGACCAAGGCACAGGTGGCAAGACCATGTGACCCCACATTTAGGTAGCATGCCACTCATGTATAGTGTCTCTCAGAGATATAAGTAAAAGAATATGAGCAAAAATTGATTAACAAATGCATTTCAACAAAGTCAATATTTATCGTGTATTCTGAAGAAAGATGCACCATAGAAATAGCAATTTGCATACCAGGAGTTGATAACTTTAAACAGAACAGTTGGCAGAGATACCCCAGCAACCTTTACATAGATGGAACTAAAACAGTTACCTGAGTGCTTGGGACCGAGATGCCAGCACAGGGATCACATTAATCCTACTCCCATTTTGACAATAAACGACGTGACAACGAAGCGCCTGAATTCTCATTAGTTTTCTAAGTTCCTTCGCAGGAGGAACCTGCAAAAGCAATAAGAATCGGTTAAGAGGGTGTAATAAAAAATCCTACTGGTGTACAATAGCATCATTATATCAGATGCTTGGAGAAAATAGATTCGGATGTTTCGAAGAATATCTAACACAAGCCTGAATGCTTGATGTCAGCAGCCAGCTTAAGTGAAAGCAGATTCCCAATACAAAAGTAGGAAAGCTTTTGCAACAGCATTGAACCTCCCCCAGGGCAGCAGGAGGTGTGGTTAAAGAAGCAAATGAGAAGGGAGGAAAACCACCAAAAAAAATGGAGAAAAGAAGCCAATTTACCATCCCAAGCTTGCGGACTTTGAAAGTATAGCAGTAGTCAGCTGAATTATCTTCATCCTCAACAACAATGTGATCTTCATTTTCACCCTTCTTGTCAATGATAGAAGCGGTCCAACGCACCAAAGTCTTCCTCAACCCTTCGCCCCCCCAACGATACTCGATATGTGAATGGTAGTACAAGTCAACTACAAAAGGATTTTGTTCAGAGTGGAAGGATGAATAATAAAGATCACCTCCACTATTGCATATGTAAGCATCAAAATCAGTAGGCTTCATGCCCTCCGAAACCAGGAAAGACTGTACTTCTGATATATTGAAAGATGAGGCCAGGATAAATCCAATGGAACCCTCTGCTCTTTCTTTCTCTACAGCCTCAAATATCTTTCTCACACTTTCAGAGAGTCCAGAGCTAGCATCACAATCCACTGCAATAACAAAAATATGTCTTCTCCTCCTTATCGCTGGGAATTTACCAGCACCAGAATTCTGGTCTCCCTTGTCTGACGACCAAGCTTTCGGTGTGCTCTTAAGTACACCCTTAGACCAGGACAAAACAGCATTCTCTAACTTGCTCTTTCGAACTTCCGGGTCTAATGTATTATCAGCATTTTCTTTATTGTCATTCTTCTCCCCATCTAGTGAAAATCTCAAATTCAAAGATATATCATGAATATCTCTCAAGGAATCACTAGGAGAATCAGTTTCTGAATTTTCATCATCATCATCATCGGTTCTAAGCCAGCGTGGTTGCCTAGGTTTGCAGCTAGCTATCCGAGAGAGATATGTTTTACAGTGCTCAGGCCATGAGAAGAGGTGGATATTTTTTAGTCCATTTGCCCTGCATTTAGCCCACAGGTGCTTATCAGCAACCAGCTTCAAAAGAGCATCAGCGATTGCCTGCTGATCATGGGGATCCACTAAGAGACCATTGTCAAGAACCTGCAAACCGAATGAAGATCAATTTGAATCTAATTTGTTGGAACTTTGTCGAACAGAGTGGGCGGCATCAAAGACGGCATATGAAATAAATGCAACAGCATACCCTGTGGATATCAACAGGTCCTCCATTTTTTGTTGCTACCATTGGGAGACCGTAAGCTGCTGCCTGTGCAAGGGAGATAAGTGCATATGTCAATAGAAAAGACTCGCCAACTTATTATGAAGAACAACAAAATCATCAATTATAGCTTAAATCACTGCATGACGAAGAATACCTCAATCAAAGTCAGTCCAAAGGGCTCAATAAAAGCTGGATTAATAAAAACACCCTGTAAAAAGAAATTCAAGAAGTATCTCAATATTGTCTATCTGAGCCACTAATTGCTGAAGGTAAGGCAAGCATGCTAACAAAATATCTGATTTCGAGAGGGAAAGGCTTCTTATTTGCTCTTTTTTCTGCCACCACAATGAGATAATGTTATACCTACCTATCCATTTAATTAGATGTGGCTTCAGGTGACATGAGAAAGCGTAAGACATGTTACTGTATCAGATACCCCATGCATACTATAACTAGGACGAAAAAGGTGCCAAACATGAGAAAGAGCAAATCATGTTGCTATATCAGAGAGCCCACGCTATTTTATTAAAGGATATAAGAGGAAGAAGGTTCCAAACAGTCTTCTCCACATTCTGAACTGGGTCACTAAGTTGAACCAAATTAATGGCTTTTAGAACAGCACTCAGGTCCACTTGGCCCATTGGACACCCTCAATCTAATTTTGCTTTCCATGTCGCATTAAGTTGATTTCTATATTTCACGTTCGACTAAAAATCATCAGTTGTCCAATTGATAAGTAATCTACTCGTGCACACTGCACAAAATGAGTAATGATGTTCTAATAAAACGCAAAGTAATTGTTTCATATATACCATGAATACTTTCCACATATTACCCTCGGAAAAAGAATAAGAAGCACCACTACATATTGAAAAAACAAAAGCTTGGAACATATTCAACCAAGAAGCATCACACCACCCTATGTGTCCAATTGATCAAACAACTCAGGGAGTGAGAACTATGCACTTGACATTAAAATGACTGGCAGTACCTTAGTCTTTGCAGCAAGGCGATAGATATCAGGAACATCTGCCTGCTTGTGGTGCTTAGGATAAGCAACTTGACCATAAAGATCATACTTATCTATCATCTTTAAGATTGAAAGGAGGACTGATGAATTTGTGCTAGACATTTCGTCGATATTATCTCGATTACCCATTATCAACATCTGAAGAAAAAGAAGAAAGGAAAAAGGAGGAACATCAATTGCACTGCTAGCTCAGCTTCCGTTCCCTAAAGGAGGCAATTCACCTCATACAAGTGGTGTAAACTCAAACTTACAAGATTAGCAAGCTCTCTCAATGGACGACATTCACCAAAGGCTTTCACTAAAGTAGTGAGGTTCTTCTTCGGATCAGGCCTAGCAAGGGCGAGTATCATAGGCTTCCTTGGATTAGAAAAGAAGCGCATTATCTAAGAAAAGGAAATCACATTAAGAAATTAGCAAGAATAGAAGAATGCAGAAAGAGTGTCACTCGAAGGAGCAAAAAAATGATGTCAGTGGAAACCTCTGTCCAAATAGGTGGATCCGGGGCTTTTCCATCTTCAGTTCCTTCCGTTTCGCCATCCATGTCACCTTCATGTGGAACAATATGGTGAAACTCCATCCCAGGAGGAATTACCTGCATACGGATGCTCAGTTTATCATATGAGGCTCTTGAGAAAGAGAATGTATTGCAAAAGAAAAGTGCAGAAAAGCCAGCCGTTTCAGATGGAGAAAGCTGTGAACCTATTTAACTTGAAGGTTTACATTGCAAGTTGGAAAGACAGCTTGAAAAAAAAAAGAGATCAAGGTAAGTCCCATTACTCATAAAATCCCCTTTTTACCAAGACATGAATATTGAATAATACACATATATAACCATTACTAATATGCTGAAAGAATCCCAGATTATGAACGGAAACATTTTCCTTAAAACTAACTTTTTGAACTTGTCGTTTTACGTAGTGATATGAGATAATTCCACCTGCATCAAGAATAGCGGATGCTTTACCTATTTCAGAAACCACTGGAAGCAACTGAGAGCTTAACATTAATTGGCTTAGTGACATATCCAACTAGAAAGTGAAAGTAGATACTGGCATATTAGAGAGGGGATCCAATACTTACAGCCATACGAGGCATAAACCTGCCATAACAGCTGACATTGCGCTTGATCCTTGCACGTAACTTACGCTCTAATATTGGATCAAACCCATCATACAAGCGCCATTGCTGATCAATCTCCTGTCTTGTACTGGTTATGACAATTTCTGAAGCGTCAAGAGTTAACTCCTCAGCCTCGATTCTCCGCATTATTTTGTAGGTTGAATTTATTTCATCCTTTGACAACCGACCTTGTCGCAATAGTTGATCCAACTTATCTCTACCAAGTGAGTGACCAGTGAAAAGCATTGGTACATTTAAAGCACCTGACAGGAGAGCGGCTGAGTCACCAGCATCTGCATAATGCCCATGTATGGCAACAGGCCACACAGGATAACCGTTACCAATTTGCTCACCCAGAACTTTGGACATTTGAATAATATGGTTAAGAGCACCATCAACAAATTCGGGAATATAAGGCCATAGCTGCTCTTTTGGTATATACTTTTCTCTAGGTCCAAAAGGGATGCGAATAATATAAGCACCACTACTCTCCCCCATCTCAGTCATCAAGCCCTCGGTACTTCTTGGTGGCAGCATCTCGGTTGGTTCCCCATAGCTCCAATCTACTTCTGGCGAAGATACTTGTCTAGTAAGCAAGTCAACCCGATATACACCTGGCATCGACCCTAAGGCCCTCGCAAGTTCAACAACATACTTCACCTGAAAAGGGACATAAATATCATAAAATCTTCTTCTGCTATGGGCAACATACAGTAGGAAAGAGAAATAAGATGGTCTCTTTCCAATAGCAAAGAGCAGAAAAGATGAATTTGCATAAGCAGAAATCTAATGAGTAGTCACTAGTCGAGAAATATAGTTATAACGTATGGAAATATAATCACCTGACCACCTGTATCAGAATCCCGTCCAAGCTCCATATTCTCACCCCGAATTAAACCATGTAAACTGCAAGAATGTAATGTTAGTGAGGGAAAAAAACTGAATGAAGCATGCAGCTAGGTACTCTGGAGCTGCTGAATTGCCTCTCTTAGACAGGAAGTAAAGACTAAGAATTGAAGAATGGTTGCTCAAGGTTTTATAGGGACAAGTCCAATGATGGTATTTCATATTTTCTCTTTAAATGCTGCACAGGAAAATTAAGTAATTTTCCACATTCTACTTCATCACATCAAACTACAGTAAAAGGTCCACTCACACCTTATAAGTACGATATAAAGCTTCTTTCCCTTCTGCTGATTAACCCAGGCTTCCATTGTCTCCACAGAACTGATTCTAGGCAAGCGGCCTTTGGTACTTTCAGCGTGAGATGGAATGTCACTGACCACATCCCCTTTCTCTCCCTCAGATAGATCTTCTGACATATCAGCAACTGCCTCTCTGCGACCTTTCTCACGTTCTTGACGGCGTTTTGCCATCCACTGAGCTTGCTCTCCCTCAAGCTACATAAATACAAGGCTGAAATTTTGAGAAAGTAGACCATGTCTATGCTTCATAAAACACCACACAAATGGCAACACTACCACAATTTTGAAATGCACGGATCTTTGATAGAGTGAATAGACAGTAACATGGGACCACCATTAACAGAAGAACACAACATATCACTGACATATAAACTGGACAAACTAGCGAGAATGAAAATTCAAACCTGGGTGAAATTTTACGAATTTGAATTAACCAACCTTGCAATGCCTAATCAAAATTTCTTTAAATAACTTGAGTAAAATGAAGACTTTAAAATGAGCAATCATTATCACCAAATTTGATGTCTTGTTGTTTTTAAATTCTGTAAACTCTGTTCATTGCTCGTTATTCCCAGACTAATTTTGGAATGAGATGAAGTTGATGGATTGATCTGTGTAACTCATTATTGACATGTAATATTAAATGCATGTTGAGATATATAGGTTCGCTAGTATACTAAGCAAATATTCTAATAAACCGAACAAAGTAGACAGTTAGTTTTTACATTAGATAGGGCAAGAGAATGAACACAGAAAACATATAAAACAATGATGAAAATATGTAGTCAAGTATACATGAATGTATCCAATTTGTCAATAATATTCGCCTTTATGTTGCTATTTTTATGCGATGGGGAGGATGAAAAGTTGAAGCTCATTTCAAGTCCTCTCAATTTTTGTAATAGTATTAAAATAGCAAAAGAAAATTAATGTGACAAGTATGTTTAACTTAACTATGAAGTACTCCTTAACTTTGGTAATTAAATTAGTCTGACTGAAGTACTGAACCAAAATTTATGAAACTGAAATGGATCATCATCATGAACCTTGAGCAAGAGAAGAATACCCAAGATTATGCAGCTACCTAGCAAAGCACAAAATTCATTTCATGAACTTAGTTCTGTTCTAACAAATAAAATGCATAAATTATTTTTGAGTTGGACAACTAAAATGTTCGAGTTAAGGAGGAAATGAATGACACATATATTAGACTTGCAGACAAAGAGTCTAACTAAAACCATAAAAGCACATTGACAGTTTTGCACAGTCCACAGTTCCTGTGTACCCTTTCCTTGCATCATTTGCCTATGAGGAACTAAAAAGGAGAACGACCTTCCAATCTTATCCTTCATAATCTAGCAGATATTAATAGTTTTCTCCCCAGCCAGGAATTGTCAGCTCAGCTCAGCTGTGAACTAAAGTCACAAAGGTCAAACAAAGATGCGATGAAAATGGTTTCTCACTGTGTAAAGAATTCAATAATCATCCACATTAGCTAAATCATATTATATTCTTCCATCTTAAAAGTCCACTCAAAGGTTACATTGTAGAAAAGGTGGCTGACTAATATACAAGATAGAGATTCTAAACACAAAAAACTGCAATTTTGCTATATTTCCTTCAACAAACTAAATAGTCATGTGCTAATATCAAACACAATATAAATTGTGCAGAACATGTAATCTATGTTAAACTGGGTCCATCAACAGCATTGAATTCCCTTTGTTCGTCATTAACAAAGTGTCTTCTTCTTCTTCTTTCCAATTTTTTGCATTGTTGAATTTTTTTTATTTTTTTTTTGGTGTGGCTTTAACAGGACAATTCCAACTTCTCCAGTAACCATACAATAGAGATGTGAATCAGCCGAAAATAAAATAAATTATTTGCTAAGTAAAGCTGTAAAACAACAAAAAATCCATACTTTCCATTTTTCAGCCCCACACGCACAAAAAAAAATTGTTACATTAATACCTTATTAGACCGTTCAATAAACTTCTCATTTTACTACCGATGAAAAGCTTTTATAGCCAAACAAATATTTTGAAATGTTAAAACTCTTTTCCTATTTCACATAGGTACACAACTCAATTTTCCATTTCAAACACACAGACCGAGAGATTTACAAACAATTTAACTTTAAATTTCATATTTTGCCCTTAATAAGATGATTTAGTGTACTCTTTCTTAAACTTGCGCCAGTCAGATACATAGGCGACTAAATTCTCCATTTGAAACATACGCGCCCACACACACATCTATATATATAGAGAGAGAGAGAGAGAGACCTGCTTTTTCTGGCGAGCCAAATTCCAAATCCTCCAACACATATTCTCGAGCCTAGTATTCCTCTCTTGCGGACTCCGAGTAGCTTGTGCCTATACTCATCCAGCAAAAGATTCACATATCAAACAACAAATCCTCAAAATTCACGCAAAAAAAAAATACATTGATCAATACATTTAACCAAAAAAAAGTAAAATTGAACATACTCGAACCCAAGAGCGATGTAGATCAGTCTCATCGAAGCCAGTAATAACCTCCTCAACGAAGTATCGCGTTGGACTAAACCTCCCTCTCTCTCTTAACAACAACGACGACTTCTTATCATCGAGCCCGGGACCTACATCCAATATCGCCTCTAAGTAGCTGTTAATCCAATCGTTTCCCGCCATCTCCGCCTCCGTACACCGTTCTCCGCCGCCGCTCTCCTCCTCCGCCTAAATGAAAATCTGTTAATCTATATATATAGAGAAACTGTGTGTGTGTGTGTAATGGAGAAGAAGGGATGGTTCTAGATGGAAGGAGTAAGGGGAGGTGGTGATGAAATGATAAGGACAGTGAGGAGAAAATTTAAGAAAAAGGCAGAGATTCTAAACTAGCCAAGAGAATAGGATGCTAATACTATTACTACTAGTAATAACTAATACTAATATATAGGAGATCTTACTTTTTAAATATATGTCAAAAAGAGAGTAAAAGTGAGTCAAATTTTTATATTTTTATATGAATTGTGTTATGCTCCTATAAACTTTTCATCAAATCTAAATCAAACATATAAACTTTTCTTATATGTAGTTACACTAAATAAATCAACTTATAATAATAAACATGTCAAAATAAATTATATTGACCAGTGTAATATTATGATACTTGTAAAAACTTGCTTAATCGAATCTATATAATAGATATAAAAAAGCTCTAAATTAGTTGTATTCTTCAATACGAAACTTATACGCCATACAAATATTATATCGAAAAAGGTTTTTTCCAGAAGTATATAATATAAATCGAGAAAGGATGCGAGCTTACCATTGTATTCTTCAAAGCGGTAAAAGAAGGAGCGTTGATCAAAGAACCAAAACCAATAATAGAGGATAATGTTCTCATATACAGTCACATAATGTATATCTACAAAGAGAGTTGAATATTTTTTATTCAGATATAAATTACTGAGGATAACTCGCTTTTCTTGCTCATCATAAATGATTTAAATTTTTCTAATTCTAAATAATCCACAAGCTAATTTTATTTATCTATCTAGAACTAACATTGATTAACATTTATTAAAGTAAAATACTATAAAATATTACAGTTAAATATGTGTTTTTTAAATATACTCCCTTTATTTTTTTTTATTAAGAGGCGTACAAAAAAATATAAAATGAGTTTTTTCCTTTCTATCTACAAGGTGAGTAGGTACAATAATTGAATGGGATGATGTAAAAATATTATATTGCATTCATTTCTTTCTTTCTTTTTTTTTAATAATGTGAACAAAGTAAGTAGGTACAATACATTGAGTTGTATTAATTCTTCATTTTATGGAAGAAAAAGGCATTTAAATGTAATTAAATTCATCAAATCAAAAGTGAGATTACATGAATTTGGAAAAACAGTAAATAGTGTCCTCCAAGAAAGAAAGAGGGAATCCTACTCATATTTAAACAAGTTATAGGTAGTAAAATGTAATTTACAAGACTATTTCTGTTTTCTTTTTCTTATTTCCTGATTTAGTAAGAGGTAAAGAAACTTTTCAGCAAGGGTCCCAAAAAGCTGCAGCTCCCAATCTCGTGGCGTCGAAAAGAACGTACTGCTGTAAATTTTCACCACGTAAGCAAAATGAAATGTCACTTTTTCTGACTTTTCAAGAAATTGTGGGCGCAGATAGTGAATTAATAGGAAGTGTGGGTCCTTAAAAGCAAAATAAAGCAGTTTCTAGATTTTTTAAAGGTATTGTTTGACTTCAAGCTTACAACATGAAAATTAAAGGGGAGGAATAAAAATGGGATTATTCTTGCTATATGCTTTTTTAGATTTACAAAACTTTTGTTTGACAAAGATGCCCTCACTTATTGTGGGTTCCATTTTTAACTAACTTCAAATTGTTATAAAATAAAAGCAATTTAGTAACATGAACAAGAAATAAAAGCAATTTAGTAAAACATGAACAAGAAATAGAGATAGAGAGAAGGAAGAGATTTTCTTCTTCAATTGTGTGTATTTTCCTATCTATTACAAGGCCTTTATATAGGCATAAAAAGTGAAGAAAATATGTCATGGAATATGTCATTGAACATACAAAATATGTCATTCAATATGTCATTAACCATTTGAGATGAAGATAATGGAAGAAGAGTAGACATCCACCATAAATTGATATTATCATAACACTCCCCCTTGGATGTCCATAGATAATGTGCCTCGTTAAAACCTTACTAGAAAAAAAAACCCTATGGGAAAAAAAAATTCTAGTGAAGGAAAAAGAGTACGCATGTTTAGAAATACGCCTTTTAGTTGCCTCGTTAAAAACCTTGCAAGGAAAATCCAGTGGGACAAAACCTTGTAAGAGAAAAAGAGTACAACGCGTATTAATTCCCCCTACTGAGAGCATCAATTCACATCCTTAAGCCTTCGCATCCCGATCTTATGTACTAGCTTCTTGAAGGTTGACGTCGATAGAGATTCTGTGAACAAATCAGCCATATTATCACTTGGACGAATCTGCTGCACATTGATATCACCATTCTTTTGAAGATCGTGTGTGAAAAATAACTTTGGTAAAATGTGTTTTGTCCTATCTTCTTCTATGAATCCTCCCTTCAATTGAGCTATGCATGCTGCATTGTCTTCATACAAAATTGTGGGTAGTTTGTCACATTTCAAACCACATTTGTCTCGAATATGATGTATTATAGACCTCAACCACACACACTCTCGACTTGCTTCATGAATAGCAATTAT
>MU744917.1:0-40529 GCA_026770625.1 Nicotiana glauca | reverse complement strand
TGGGACATGTTTCATGCCTTCTCATGAAAAATATGTTATTTTTCTTTAGTCATCATTATATCATCAATATGTCACATTTGGGACTAAAACCCAATGCATTACCCATATAAAAGTATGCTAGGCCATAATTAGTTGGGACTCGAACCCAACTCTTATAATCATGGTATACTAGGACTTAAACTCGGGGTCATACCCTCAAGGTGCGATGGAACTTGAACCCATCGTTTTACCCTCATTCAATAGAATAATAGGCTAAAGTGCAACTGAGACTCACCCTTGAGCCTTTAAAATATTATTACTTTGAATTTCAATTAGAACCAGCATAGATATTTTTCATGAACAATAATACATGACATGGTTAAATATAACGGAAAATACACAATTTAAACAATGCCTTTTGCCATTTAAAAAAATAACGAAATATACTCACTGTTCTCTGAAAAATAATTTGTTCTATCATTATGTTTCCTTATTCATGTGAAAGGCAAGGACTAATTTATTAACAGGACAAGTCCAAATTGAGATTGTATAATCACATGCTTAACAAATGAGGCGATGAAAAATGTTAAAGAATACATGTAAGAGGAAATAAATTAAACAATATACAACATATGCCATCATCACAAACACAATAATACCACCAATACATCTATTGTTTTATTTATATGATAATTAGACGTGCATATATCTTTTGTAATGGTAAAACCAGTTTTACCACAAATATATTGACGAGATGAAATGCAAAAGGTTAAGAAACTATCCAGCAAAAGAAAAGAAGATAGAAAACAAACATACAATAAAAGAGGCAAAATGATGTATAGCTCATACACGAAACGTAGTTTCTGAAGCTTGCCCAATGTGTTAGAGATGGGACCATTTAACTTATAAGAAGAAAATAACCACTCCTAACAACTTTACCTTCAAAATCAATTGGCACGCCCATGTTCAAAATCAATCCTTGCCTTTTTTCGTCTTTTTTTTTTTCTTTTTTTACTAAGTGCCAAATAAAATAGCAAATCGTGCTGATAACGTATTATAAAATAAAAGCAATTTAGTAACATGAACAAGAAATAAAAGCAATTTTGTAAAACATGAACAAGAAATAGAGATAGAGAGAAGGAAGAGATTTTCTTCTTCAATTATGTGTATTTTCCTATCTATTACAAGGCCTTTATATAGGTATAAAAAGTGAAGAAAATATGTCATGGAATATGTCATTGAACATACAAAATATGTCATTCAATATGTCATTAACCATTTGAGATGAAGATCATGGAAGAAGAGTAGACATCCACCATAAATTGATATTATCATAACACAAATTAAATTATTGTCCTGCTATTTTGATTTCCCAAATTATTTTCTCTCTATATATGTACAAGTTTGAGTCGATTTTTTTTCTTTAAAATAAACAAATTAATATAGTCATCGATTTTGAAATATTAGACAAATTAAACCACTTGATTAAATAGGTTGTTCATCAATTCTAGTTTTGTGAGTTCTTTTTTTTATTTTTTGTGGACTTTTTGAAATATGTGAAACTTACTACTACTAGATACATATATCGGTCACTATATCCTGGCATAATATTACCAGCGCGTTATCCTTAAAGATTTAATATTTTACCAAAATATTTTATACATCTAAAAATACATATATATGAGTGATTATAATTTTTAGATAAACAATTATGTAATCGATTTGATTTTGACTTTTTAACTATTTTTACTTAAAATCAAAATGAAAATCAAATCAATTTTTTTAGATTTTTAAAATTAAAATTGAAAAACAAAAATAATAAATTTTTCGATTTTTCATTTAGCCGAGTTTTTCGATTTCGACAACTCAATCCATTACTAATGAAATAGATATCATTTTTTTTATATATTTATTATCAAATATTTTACAATTTTATAGTCTTGATTTTTCTTTTTTTTTAATTTCCTACCTAAACTCACAAAGTTAATAGCATAAATGTCTAATCCGCTTAATCCATAGCTAATTCATGAAATCTTATATTCAAAATAAACTAGCTTTCCAGTTTAACCTTAACAGACCAAAAAATTATAGTGATTCTATAATTCTTATATATCTGAGTCACGCAAAAAATATTAATTACTTTCGTTGTTCCACTTGATATGATAATATTTTTATTTGAGAGTCAAATTTTTTCTTTTAATAAAAATTTGTTATATATTCTTAGAAATAATGTAATGTTTAAGCAAATTAAAATTTATAGTACTTTTGTCTAGTATTTAATTAGGTAATTTTTATGTTTTTTTATTAAAAATTTGGTGCATGTGATGCCGGCCACAACAATGTATACAGTAAAAGGAAAGAAAAAGAAGCTAAGAGAGAAAACTAGGGTAAAAACAAGGGTGTTCAATTGATAATCTCATCTGCAGCTCCTTGAGCATTACATATAAGTTCCACTACTCACTAAAAATTAAAATCCTATATCCACTTCTGACAGGGACTATAAATGTCACTTAAAGATAAATCTATGGGTATAATTACAATTAATTAAACTTTCTTTAAGAAACTTTTAGGGACTAAACTGTTCACTAAATAACTTATAACTTATCCGCCTATAACTAACTCCTAACGGTTAGGTACAACTCTTTGGGTAGCCTGTATATGTCACGCGAGCTGAGGCCATTTCTCTTTTGCATCAGTTCCCCTCCCTTGAAAGCTTCCTTGTCTTCAAGGAAGAAAAGAGGAAAACGGATTTTTAGAGCTGAGTAGTCCTCCAATGTAGCTCGATCTGGGGGCAATTGGTCCCATTGAACGAGAACTTGCGCCACAACCTTGTTCCCCTTTTGGATCATACGCCTCTCTAAGATTTTATGTGGTTCAGGGCAGTAAGGGCTCGACAATTCAACTATAGGAGGATGGGATGTTGTTTTTGGTAGCTCATAACACTTCTTAAGTTGGGACACATGAAAGGTTGGGTGGAGCAATAGTTGAGAAGGAAGAGACAACTTATAGGCAACATTCCCTACCTTTTGTAGTACTTGATAGGACCCGTAATACTTAGCTGATAGCTTAGAAAAGTGCCCTCCCGACATGGTGATCTGCCTATATGGTTGAATTTTGACATAAAACCAATCACCCTTTTTGAATTGCATGTCTGAACTATGTTTATTTGCTTGATTTTCCATCCTCTATTGAGCTCTCTTGAGGTGATATTTGAGGAGTTTTACCTTGAACTCTCTAGTGAGCAAACTTCTGTCTACTTCCTCCATTCCTGAATCTCCAGCAACATAAGGTAATTACAGGGGAGGAGGTTGACCATATAAAGCCTCATAGGGGTGCATTGAATGGCAGAATGGAAGGTGGTATTGTACCACTATTCAGCTGTCCCTAGGTAATGCATCCAATCCCTTTGAGAATATGAGCAGAAACATCTCAAATAAGTCTCCACACATCTGTTAACTACCTCAGTCTGGCCATCTGTTTGAGGATGGTAAGCTGTGGAAGTGTTAAGGCTCACCCCTAACATGGCAAACAATTCTTGCCACAGCTTGCTTGTAAAGATAGGGTCTCTATCACTGACAATGTCTTCTGGCAGTCCATGCAGCTTATAAACCTGCTCCATGAAGATCTTGGCCAGTTTATTGACAGAGTAAGGGTGAGACAATCCTATAAAATGAGCATACTTTGTGAGTCTGTCCTCCACTACCCAAATGACTGATTTCCCTTGAGACTTAGGTAGTCCCTCTATGAAGTCAATACTTATGCTGCTCCAGGCTGCAACAGGTAGTTTCAAGGGTTGCAACAATCCTGGGTAAGGGACATTGTCATATTTGTGCCTTTGATAGGCATCACAACCCTTCACAAGTTCCTGAATTTCCTCCTTCATTCCCTTCCAGTAGAATAGAGAAGACACCCTCATATAAGTGTTGTCCATTCCTGAGTGTCCTCCAATTGTAGAACCGTGCCATAACTGTAAGATCTCTTTCCTCAATGGTAAGTCAGGTCCTACCACCAGCTTGCCATTCTTTCTAAGTTGCCCATGTATGAAGGTGTACCATTTATTATGGGAACCTCTATCCTTGAGGACTTGGATTGTTGACTTTAGTTCCTCATCTAACTCCAAGCTCTTCATAATTGCTTCCAACAAATCAGTTCTCACAGTTGAGAGGGTCATGGTAGACAGCTCCACTAGTGGAAGCCTGGAGAGTGCATCTGCAGCTTTGTTTTCCTTTCTCTTTTTATACTCAATCTCAAAGTCATACTGCATCAATTTGATTATCCATTTCAACTGATTGCATGTGTGCAACTTCTGCTCCAGCAAGAATTTAAGAGCCTTCTGGTCTGTTTTAACAATGAATGTCTTCACTGTCAGGTATTGAGACCACATGTTCACTTCCATGACCAAGGATAACAACTCCTTGTCATAAACTGATAAAGGCTGGTACTGAGTAGCTGGACCTTTACTAAGGTAGGTAATGAGTTGGCCTTGCTGCATTAAAATATCTCCAATACCTACATTATAGGCATCAGTTTCAACAACAAATGTCAAAGAGAAGTTAATCAGGGCTAGCACAGGTGTTGTAGTTAAGGCCAATTTCAGCTTATCAAAGGCTTCCTCTGCCTTTTTGGTCCAGTTGAAACCATCTTTTCTGAGGAGATTAGTATGGGGTTTGCTAATGACCTCATATCCTTGTATAAACCTCCTGTAGTACCCTGCCAATCCCAAAAATCCTCTAAGTTGGGTCAAAGTTTTGGGTTTAGGCCAATTTTTCACAGCCTCTACCTTCCTAGGATCAGTTGAGACCTTTTTGTGAAGATATATAGTGACCCAAGTACTCCACTCTTTCTGCCCCAAACACACATGTGCTCTTCTTTGCTAGCAACTGATGTTGTACCAATAATTCAAAGGCAAACTTAAGATGTTGTACATGTTCCTCCAAACTTTTGCTGTAAACCAAAATGTCATCAAAGAACACCAGAATGAACTTCCTCAAATGTGCTTGGAAGATGTGATTCATTAACCCTTTGAAACTTGAAGGAGCATTGGTTAGCCCAAAAGGCATAACCAGATATTCATAGTGCTCAAAGTGTGTTCTAAAGGCAGTCTTGGCTACATCTTCAGGTTCCATTATGATTTGATGGTATCCTGCCCTGAGATCTATTTTTGAATATACCTGAGAACCCCCTAATTCATCCATCAACTCCTCAATAATAGGGATAGGGAATTTGTCCTTGACAGTCAATTTGTTCAAGGCTCTATAGTCCACATACATCCTCCATGTTCCATCTTTTTTCCCACTAACACTACAGGTGAGGCATAAGGGCTTGAACTGTGTTGTATTATCCCTAGTCCTAACATTTCCTGCACCAGTTTCTCTATGACATCCTTCTGTACAGGGGAGTATCTATAAGGTCTAGCATTGGTTGGGGAGGTACCCTCCAATAAAGGTATGTGATGATCAAACACACCTCTAAAGGGGGGCAGTTGAGTTGGTTCCCCAAACACTAGTTCATACTGCTTCAAGACCTTAGCAATTGGTCTTGGTTCTTGACTACCACCCAACTCTAAAGCACTTGATTCTTCTTCCTTGGCACCTCTAACCTTGACCATGAAGAACCTTGACTCGTTCCTATCAACCTTCACCAAGGCTTTGAATTGAACATCCTTGAATGTAGGCTGAATTACTTACAGAGTCAACAATTTGCCCTCATGTTCAAACTCCATTATCAACTTTTTGAAATTGAACTTGATGTCATTCAATGGATACAACCACTGAATACCTAACACAATGTCACTGCTGCCAATAGGAAAGACTAGAAAGTCCCCTTGAAATACTGCACCCTGCATGAGCCATTGAAAACCTTTACATAGTTTTTCTGTAGGGACCTCCCTGCCATAAGCTACTTGGACCAACTGTGGCTTTATCTTGCTGATCCTGCACCCCAGCCTTTTTGTTGTATCATCATCAATAAAGTTGTGAGTAAATCCATAATCAATAAAGATCTTAAATAGTTTCTGCTCAGTGAACCCTCTAAGCCTGAGTGTTTGGTAGCCTGGTGTGCCATTGAGGGCTTGCAAATGATATGGCAAAATTCTCAGTTATCTCTTCCACCAATTCTTCAGGGATCTCCTCTGCTTCTAAGGCCTCTTCCTCACCTGGTTCCACCTCCTCAACCTCCTCTATAGGTCTCAGCTCCAATGAATAGATGTGCCTTTTCGCCTTGCATTTATGGCTGGGGGTAAACTTCTCATCATAAAAGAAGCATAAGCCCATTGCCCTCTTCTCATCCATTTTTGCAGGAGTCAATCTTCTCCTTCTATTGTTGTCCATTGCTACAGGGGTTTTCTTGAACCCTGCAGAGCCATCTTTTTGCTAGTTAGGAGAATGAAATCCTCCTGGTCCTCTACTCATGGAAGTCCTTGAGCCCAAGCTCGTAATGGCCTTACTTTGAGCTGCAAAATTGGCTTCTTGCAACCTAGACAAGTAGTATGCCTGAGGCAAGGTGCTTGGGTTCCCTCACAACATTGCTCAGTTATGGTTTAAGTTTGTAGAGGAAGATACTAATAGCATGTCCAGTTGATATGTCCAACCTATTCATGACACTATTAAAAGCTTGCTGGTATTCCTTCACAATCCCTATGTGCTTAAAATTCATTATCTCAATCATGGGGTCAGTGTACTCTACCCCAAAGTTGTCACATAATGCGCAAATGTACTCATCCGATGAAGGAAGGGGCATCTGGCCTCTAGTTCTCATGTATCCAAAATGACACTGCAGGGCATCACCCTCAAAGTGCATAGATACTAATTTCAGTTTCTGCTGTATTGTAACATCTTCCTCAGAGAAAAACTGGTCCACTTTATACAACCAAGTCCTCAAATCCTTTCCATTGAACTGTGGAAACTCAACCTTAGCATACTTGGTGAATGGAAAGGTTGGCAAGGGAGTATTTGGTGGATGGGGAGCAGCTTGCCAAGTGTTGTTTCTAGGTGTGTTCTACTGTAAATTAGGAGCTGGTTCATAAGTAAATTGATGGTATATAGGTGGGGTTACATGAGTATTGGGTACTTGATAGGCTAAGGGGTAATGTGATGGCTGATTATAGGGATTGTAAAGGTATTGAACTCGACTAGAGGTATTGGCCTGCTGGTAAAGTTGGGTATAATGATTTTTGTGGGTTTTAGGTGGAAGATAGGGTGGAGCTGGTTGATTTCTGGGTTGAGAAGAGTAGGGAACTGAAGGTCCTTGCGTGCACACCATAGCAGGCTGGGTTCTTATGACATTATTGGGGTTCTGTAAGCTAGGGTTCAACTGAGTTTGGTTTAAAGGCCCAGAAGAGGTCCAACTCACCCCCATTGTAACATTTTGAGCATGAGCCATAAGGTTTGAAGTTGGAGTACTGCCAGGAAGAGAAACACTTGAAGAAGCTGAACAAGTTCCTCCCATGGAGTTGGGAGTTTCCATATCTCCTATACTAAGAGGAAGGTCACTAGGAGAATACAACTCACCTTCTCGTGTATCACTGTCTTTGCCTCGTTCAGGTCTTCTGCTGCCATGTATAACCTCATTCAACACTTTTCTCAAGTAATTGACAGCTTCTTCTTGATTTTTGCAGGTTTGCACTTGAAAAGCCTCAAGCTGGTCTTGACGAGCTATGAAGCTAGATAGATCTGCAGCCATCCTGTGTAGCATCTCCATGACCTCAATTGACTCTCTAGCCATGGTTTCTCACAGAGCCCAGACGATGCTCTGATACCACTGATGCCAGCCACAACAATGTAACGATAAAAAGAAAGAAAAAGAAGCTAAGAGAGAAAACTAGGGTAAAAATAAGGGTATTCAATTGATCATCCCATCTGCAGCTCCTTGAGCATTATATATAGGTTTCACTACTCACTAAAAAACAAAATCCTATACCCACTTCTGACAGGGACTACAAGTGTCACTTAAAGATAAATCTATGTATCTAATTACAATTAACTAAACTTCCTTTAAGAAACTTATAGGGACTAAATTGTTCACTAAATAACTTATAACTTATCCGCCTATAACTAACTCCTAACGGCTAGGTACAACTCTTTAGGCAGCCCGTACACGTCATGCAAGCTGAGGCCATTTCTCTTTTGCACCAGCATGATTGAGTTCGAAAGTAGAAACTTTGGCTCTCGTACTTGCTCCA
Organism: Nicotiana glauca; assembly: GCA_026770625.1. NCBI lineage: Eukaryota > Viridiplantae > Streptophyta > Magnoliopsida > Solanales > Solanaceae > Nicotiana > Nicotiana glauca. The sequence goes on along the minus strand of MU744917.1, from coordinate 32,371 downwards.
TTCTTTTTGGAAATTTTTACATTCTTATGCCATATAGTAAACTATATTACCCTCCATGCTTAACTTTTAATATAATTACCTTCTATATACCTAATTACCATTTATGTACCATTTAAGAATTTTTATGGTATTAATTAGTCTTCTAATTTCACTCAACCGTATATTCCCACTCCCCCAAGTTTCTCTCTCCAAATCCCCACGATTTTCTCATCAATCACCCATGATTTCCTCTTCTAATACCAGTGAAAATCTGTAACCCCTCCACCATTGACAACCATTAAAAAGTTTTGAAACTTTGAATTCGAATTTGGTTTTTCAAAAAATATTTGTTTATTTGGATTGGATGTTGTTGCAAAGAATTGAGAATTATCTCTATGTCTCTCTCTATCTCCCAATCCCAAATTTCAGTAATATAAAACAAAGGAAAAGAGGGCAGCAATTCTACCATTGACAACCATTAAAAAGCTTTGAAGCTTTGAATTCGAATTTAGATTTTCAAAAATCGTTGTTTGTTTGGATTGGGTGTTGTTGCAAATAATTGAGAATATGGTTTTTTGTTTATATCTCAATTTTAAGGGGTTTTGGTGAAGAATACACTTGATTTTGGCTGAATTTCATATTGAAACTCGAAGAAGAAGAAGAAGAAGAAGAAGAAGAAGAAGAAGAAGTAGAATACATGACATACATTATATTGCATAAATTGTAGAAAAAATATATTCTGTTGTTTATTTATTTTTATTTTATTCATTTAACTATTGTATGAAAGTTGAACAACATTTGTATAAAAATTGTATTTAAGTGGTATTATATTGTAGTTGTATATAAGTTTGTATGTAAGTCTTATGTAAGCTTTATGTTATTGTAGTTGTATTTAACTGGGTGGAAATAATGTGTGAAAGTTGTAGAAAATTATAGATAAGTTGTATTCCTCTATAACGGGAGATGTTGGCATATCAAGTAACTTTAGTGTTCCAGACGAACTTGCATGAAAATAAAGATAAATTCTGTTATGAACAGTTTGTAAAATTTTTGTAGATAATTTGTAGAAACATTGAAATTCTGTATTTCATATTAATTTTTCAAATGATATGTAGTTTTATTGTAGAATAAATATAGAAATTTTGTAGATATTTTGAAAATCCATACTGATATATATATTTTACTCTGATATGTAGTTTATTTTGTAGATGAAATATAGATAAAGTGTAGGACATTAATATACAACCCAAATTTGATAGAATTTGTCTGTGCAACAACAAATTTCAACGTTTATTTAACTCAAAATATTTCTTTTTGTCTCGAATGTGTCATAAAATAATTTATTGGTGCTCTAGCAGTGGGCTTTGATTGGAAGAGATGATGAGAGAAAAATGGAGATAAAAAAAAATTAAAATTGATAATAAGGTTATACTTTGAGATTTAAAAAAAATTTAATAAAGAAAGAAAAAACTGATTAGAATTTTGAAATGTAGTTGAACGAGTGACATACAATGCGTTCCTTACCATTGATGTTGGTCTCTTGGTGTGGTATTAATTTCAGTTCAAAATAATTATTGGTGTCATAGAATATCCACAAAATTTAGGTATGCAACTGAAAAAGTTGGACTAGTATGTGAAGAAAATATGTATTATGCTAGAGAAGAAGTAAGAAATGGAAAGAGATGTTACGACTGTCGTTAATCCACTTAAATACAATATAATACCACTTAAATATAATTTTTATATAATGTTGTTCAACTTTCATACAATAGTTAAATGAATAAAAGAAAAATAAGTACACAACAGTCTATAATTTTTCTACAATTTTTGCAATATAATGTATGCCATGTCTTCTTCTTCTTCTTCGAGTTTCAATCTGAAATTCAGCCAAAACCAAGTCTAATCTTCACCAAAACCCCTTAAAATTGAGATATAAACTCCAAATCATATTTCCAATTATTTTCAACAACACCCAATCCAAACAAATAATGATTTTTGAAAACTCAAATTCGAATTCAAAGCTTCAAAGCTTTTTAGTGGCTGTCAATGGTGGAATTGTTGCTCTCTTTTCCTTTGCTTTTATATTACTGAAATTTGGGATTGAGAAATAGAGAAAGACGTAGAGAGAATTCTCAATTATCTGCAACAGCATCCAATCCAAATAACAATGTATGAAAATTTCGTTTCTGTGTAAAAATAAATTCCAATCAAATAACGTATGAAAATTCCAATCCAAAAAAATAACGTATGAAAATATACAGAGAAAGGAAATATTAATGCGTGATTTACATTGTAAAATATCTGGAAGAATATTTAATTTTTCAATATTAGCGCGCCTAAATAAAGAAGCCTACAGCTACAATGATTCTTTATTTGTTGAATTGTCTATATTTTATAGAAATACTATTTACATGACGGGTAATATGCAAACTATAAACATATTTGGTAATATAGTTTCTATATGGTATAGGAACGAAAATTTCTCTTCTTTTTAAAATGCAAGAAATATTATTTCTTCTCTCTTTACACGTGGTGTTTACTTGTTATTGTTGCAGTAAAAGCATTACACAAATGAATGATGAAACTCAAGTATAAATTAGTAGTGGGACATGGTTACTAATAACAAGAATATTTTTTCATTAATGTCATCTACCAATAAATGACAAAAAAATGGTGAGTAATGTAGAGTTAAAGGTATAGGTGTTTATCGGGCGAGCTGGAACGGACTGAACGAGAAAAACCTTAGCTCGTTCGGTTAGTGGGCGGGCTGTTAGCGAATTGTATTTTTGTGGGTTTTCGTGGGCCCGTATGGGTTCGGGCTTAAACGGGCTCGGGCGGGTTGTGATAAATTATTTTTTAAAATTAAATTTTGTTAGCAACGGTATACAAATTTTAAAAAAAAATTAACCCATTAACGGGCTGAACCGGGTTGCAGCCCGTTAATGGATTAACGGGCTTAGCGGGTTCCGGTGCCCGGTATTCAAAATGTGTTCGTCTAAAATCCGCTTCCCATCCAATCCGTCCCAACCCGCACTATATGTTATAGTAGCGGGCTAAACCGGGTTGAAACGTGCTGAAAACGGGTCAATCCGGCCCGATTAACAGGTATAGTTAAAGGACAAGAAAGAAAAAGTTAAGCTATGATGTAGAACAAGTAGAATTTTTTTTGGGATTTCTACATGAATGATCGGTCAGATTCACTATTTATTTTTTTAAATTGGTATATATAAATTATACGTTGATTATACATATATTACATATAAATTATATATATATATATATTATACCTCAATCGATTATTTTTAGTTTAAATAATTGAATGGACACAAGTTATAACGCCTTAACAAATAATTGTTCATTTGGTAGAAAAAGAGAAACATAGAAAATGACTCGAAAGATCAATTCTTAGATGCGAATGGACAAAGCCATGTTCTAGGAAATAATGTGTATATTCTCCTCAAAGTGACACGTGGATGCTTTCCATTGTGTATGATTAAGTAGGACCCTCCTTTCTAAATTTTTTTTTAGTACTAAGTGGGCCACAATAATGTCCTGTCATTATAATCAATACATATATATGGTAATGGTTTTTCTGGCACATATTAAAATTGATTTGTTGAGCTTAAGTCCAATCTTAGGTTGCTAAGTGTTTCTTGACACCAAAAATAGATCATATATATACATGACACGAAGATAAGGAAGTACAGAATCAACTGATTTGAAAGGCAAGATAAATATATTCTAGTAAAGCACTTTTCCTTAATTTTTTAAAAAATTAATTATATTTATGTTCGAATTCACATAAAAAAAAAAAAATTAAACATCTTAACTTTTGTATTTTTAAATCTTGTCACATAAAGTGGAATTGCAGTAGTAACAAATAACATAATGTAATTCACGAGCTTGAAGTTCTCTGAAGAAGTTCTATATGTAATGTCTTGACTAGAAGCGGAGCTAGAAAAGTAAATATGGGTTAGGGGAAGTTAGTAGTTTTTGCCTAGACCATGAATTCGTATTAAAAAAAAATATTAAATATTTATATGTAAATAAATAATTGCACCGTAACTAAATAAGTAATGGGTTCGATGACAATTTCAGAATCCATAAGCTTCAAATTCCTGCTTTGCCTCTAATCTTGGCGATAGATAAATTCAATCACTGAGCCTAAACTTTTATTTATTTCGTAATAGTTTTTTCATATTAAATTAGAGTTAGAGAAATTGCGTAATAAGAAAAATGTTCAAATTATAAATGGAATCTTTCAAGGAGCACAGCTGTACAAATATTATATAATTATATAGCTTACCTAAACTCCATTATGAAAACAATGTCTATCAAATTTGTGTATTTATATCCATAATTGAGGCTTTACAGATTTTTTGAGAATTTAAAAGATTTTCAAGAGCTCGTACTCTTTTCAGGTGGAACCAATATTTCTATTTTATACTTCGACAACCTTTTTGTATAAGACTGTTTCATCCTACTTTTTATGAACTTTGACTCTTAATTTAGGAGAAAAAATTAATTGCAGAGAACAAACTAAAAAGATGTAAATCTTCAAATGAATTTGGCTCTCTACTATCTTGAAAAGTCCATAAACCTTGAAATTTTCATAAACTCATGAAATATTCACAAAGAGATTAATACATCAAATAATATCTTTCTCGAAGCTGAAGTGATCAATAGAAATTCTTCCTTGAGATCAATTCAAAATGCGACCGACCGCTTCTTGATAATCAAATACTTCAAAAAGATCTATACAAATTCTTCACCTCGAGAGATACACCACTTTGGCCCTTGATAGAAGAAACAAGAAGGAGATATCAAGAGAAACGTTCCTCTACTACCCAGCTTTTATAAAGATTAAATGCATCTTAAGTAGGTCTGTATCATCTTATGTTCGAGAAATACACTGCTCTAACCCTCGAATAGAAGAATTAATGAAACAATTGAAATTGTACTCTCAGGTGACTAATAAAATTGCTTTTCTTTTAAACATAAAAAAATAAAAACTTAACTTTCTACTGAGGATTAACTAATGTGATACTCCGACCTGTTAGTCACTTGCTTGTGCTACTTAAATATTATATAAAAATTGAGCCTTGACATGTGTCTATACATTGATTTTTGAATTTGTTGAATATAGTTTGGTTGTATTGGGTGATGTTATGAGTTGTTTTGAATATGTTGAATATAATTTGGTTGAAATCGAAGTTGAACAGAATGAATTATTTCACATATTAAAAACAAATACGATCACAAATTCACAATATTAAGTTCCTACAATTGAGAAAAAGGAATTTTACTTATATCTTAGTATATGGAGTAAAATTTCCAAATAAGTTTTGTTAGATAATATTAATAAATTGAGTACTAAGAATTTTTTTTTCTAGCTAAAATAAGGGATGCACAAATCAAGTCATGAAAATTTTCAAGTGATGCTTATTACATTAAAATTATAAACGGTGTCACTAATTTTTTAGGCTTGTTTCATTGTCATACACTCACATACCGCTTCAATTTCAAATGTCATGAGACTAGGTCGGTGACACGTGTGAGTAGTTCCATTATCTTCTTTAGTTAAAGAAAGAAAACAAAAGCAATATGGAATTGTTAGAGCAGAGCGCAACGGAAATAAAAATCAAACATACCTTCGGCCATTGCTACAATATTATTGTTAGAGTCGATTCCCAACTTAAAATCAGTGTTTTCGATGAGTTTTCTAAGCACACTCAAGACTCACACCTCACGCTAGATGATAGGGAGATCAAAAGAAGAATTGTGCTTAGGGACCCAATCATATTATATATGTCATATTTATATGTTCTTCCATCAAGAAAAAATCTTGAGCTGTTATATAAATGGACAGAAGTTCCTCCACAACTTAAGCAGTTACAGAAATTAAAAAAAAATGGAAAATTGAAGAAAGGGGTTGCTATTACTCTATTGATGGATCACCTTTCTAAAAAGTCGAAAAAAATGGATCATGCCAAACTATGCCTATAAAAAGGACTAAGCGGTCATTGCAAATATAATCCAGTTTACAAGTTCGGAGTCGAATCCTACAGAGAACTAAAGCTTAGCTACAACTGTTCACTATCACCAAGAAGACAAACTTGAATAATTCCTAACTTATAGATATTAAGATTCTTGTATTTAACAAATTAACTAACAAATTAAAATAATAAATTAACAACTAAAGATACTAAGGGTTAGAGACAAGATTAAGGAGGTCTAGAGTTATGATTTCCTCTATTGTCGGAATCCTTCCCGCTACATTTTCTATAAATTCGCCTAAGTATTCTCTACCAATCATGAGTGTTATGATTGTTGTAACTCTCACTCGAGTAATTACCACAATTTACTATCACATTCTCCCGAATTACGCTAGCTGGCATTAAGTAATCCAAGGTTTCGTTATCCCTAATCTCACCTTTAAACCCTTTGTATTAATCCCTCATATACGTTAGGAGTGATGTTGTTCAACAACTATCTAATTATGCAATATCTCCCGAGTAATACATACTAAATAGTCACCGTCGATTGAGGGCCCTTCAATCTACATCAATAATAACGTAGTTGAGCAAATAGAGAAATACTACAACAAATCCATATTAACATAACAGGAAAATCATCCTCCAATAGATTCCATCAAAACCCTAGATAACAAATTAACTATTCATAATAGTATGCATAACTACAATACTAGAATTCATAACCAATAATGAAAATAGGAAGAAGGAAGTGAAAAACTCGTAGAAGAATTCTCCGCCTTGCTCCTAGGGTGTTCTTGACTCCTTAGGTCGAACCTCCGGTCTCCTTAGCCTCCTTAGGTCTAAAGTGTGTCACAAGTATGTCCCCCTCCTCAAAATAGTGTTTTTACATGCATTCATACTAAGTAGGGTCGGGCCTAGAAGAAAATACCTTCTCCCGCTCGAAATAGGACAATCACTCCGTAAAATTTGTACTGCCATGCTGCATGGAGCGATACACCATGCGGGACGGCAGTGGAAAAGTTCATATTGCTGATTCTGACAGGCTGCAGGAAATTTTCATAGGCGCGGATCACCGTGTGCCGCTCTACGCATTGCGGATCACCGCGTGCCGCTCTACGCGCCGCGGGAGTGGGAAGTCGCGAAATCGCAATTCATGAAAGTTGTAGCACTTTCAAATATCTTTCGAACGATATATTGTAGAGCTTAAACAGAGTTATGAGAGAAGAGTTATGTGTATTTTACTAGACAATACTCCGTATGCCCGCTCGATTCTCCGTTTCGTTCTTAACTATCATGCATAGATCCCGAACACTATCCCGACTTAACTCATTGGGCTTTTACTCAGACTTCAAAGGTCCAAATCACTTGAATTCATTCCATAATATCTACATAGTTTGGTATCACTCCTACAAGGCATAAAATACACAATTAGTACAAAATACTAGCGATTAAAGTTCAAACTCAATTAAAGTGCAGTACATTAGAGTGTAATAAGCGACTAAAATACGCAATTATTGCCTATCATCAACACCCACACTTAAACTATTGCTCGTCTCGAGCAATCAAATTACACTTTGTATAGACACAACCTTTTTAAGTAATTCTCCTAACTCATCACACCAAGAATATTTAAAATAGATTAGCACAAAAGCGTAACATCTTTACCTCAAGATTTGACTCACAAGTATCACGTATTATTCATAAGTCACCCACTTACTTTAACATATAGGTCACTGACATTACCTTTCCTTCATAAATCAAGTGCCTTCATACAATAAAAGAGAGTAGTTCCACACAATATAAAAGTTAAGAACAATTAGGAACTCAAGATAGAAAGAATTCACTAACTCTCAGAAACGACATTCATATGCCACAAAACATAGGCTTGCCCGTAGTGTACTACTCGACTAATCGAGCTCATTCAGTCTAGGATCAAGTATGACTTTATTTGGTTGTAATGTAGGTTGCAGGACGGGTAGGATACATTTAGATATAAGAGTGACTACACCTCCATAAGCACTTTAATACATACACCTTAACATTTAAAATCTCTCACTTGTGTCAAACCATAACTCCACCTTCACATCAATATATATTAACTCTCTACTTCTTTAATCACAATTATATAAAGAGTTACTACTATCAAAGAATATTTTTCACAACAATTTAACTATTTTTTCTTTTTTTGTTTTCTTTTCAAGTGGCTTTTACTTTTCCAAAACAGTGCACCTTTCTCCTTATTTCATTAGCTCCACTCAAAAGCCAAACCAACCATCCCACACTTTAACTTTTACATAATTCATCACAATTCAAGTGCTCATGAGAGGTGCACAGGTTCAAATAGATGGTTAATTCAAATAAATGGGCAAGGCTTGTAATGTGGTTTTCAAAGAAACATGATTACATGCTCAAAGGGGTTAACTACGATACATAATAATTAGGCGGGTAAAATATGCATATCTGGCTCAACAAAGAACGCATATATCACTTCTAAGACTGAACAAAACTACTATTTTGCTTCGCAAATACACAGGGCAAGTTCTAGACATCAAATGCAATGCACAAAATAACACAAAACCTTATACATGTATGGCACTTCACTCACTCAGGATTAGACTCATCAAGACACTCTAGTCAAAGCAGTTAAGCAAAGTTAAGATCATACAATTTAAGGTACTTCTACAAGAGTTAAAAACTGAGCCTATGTGTCACAACCAAAATACTCACTATTCTCAAGGCATAATAAAGTCAAGAGATACTGCTTCAATTCAAAATACAACACAATGACTTCTATTCCTAAAAAAATAAAATCAACTACACCTGGTTCAAACAAAATTCTTGGAAAAGAACCGCGGCACAAAGAAAAATCAAGGAGAAATTACTACACTACTAAAAAAAAAATTTGTCCCTTTTTCTTTAGACTTAAATCCCTCAAGAAAATTATATATGATATCCATCATCGGGAAAAGTCCAATCTTTTTTTTTTCGTTTTTCTAAAAAATAAAAAATAAAAAATTCAATTAAACTAACACAACTAAAATAGCATAGCATGTCACCCAGACAATCTCCTCACCCAACACTTAAAATTGTGCATTGTTCCCAATGCACACCATACTAATAAGAGGGTAAAAGAAACTCCCTAGTAGGCCAAAGGCCCAAGCACTAGCAGCTAGTGGGATACTCAGACTTCTCTCAGGCTTGGTCTTTCGTGCGGGTACCTCACACTTAGTTCCAACCATCTGGTTTGCTGTTGCATCCTTCCAATAGTTTTTCTTTCCATGCTCCTAGAAAATCAAAAATCGACACTACAAAAATAATATAATTAAAAAAATAAAATAAAAGAAAGTAGTAAAACTAGGTTGCCTCCCAACAAGCACTTGATTTAATATCGCGGCACGACGCAAATCACTTTCTGTCTCTACTTCGAACTTATGAATTAGACCCCAAGTTTTGATTATGCTCTATGATCATGCTCATGGGGCGATACAAATTTTTGTGAGTCAAAAATTAAATAATACCTTATGAACCTTTTGGCTTTCAACTGAGGATTGTTACTTTGCCTAGACGACCTTGAAAATTTCAGAATATAGGGCTCATCTACCTATTCTTTTGACTCTTGAATTGGCTCATACGGCTCAGTTTCCATTTCACCATCTGAATATAATGTAGAGAAGTGTTTGGAATGAAGTCCAACGCGCTCAAATACATGAACTTCAATATTTTTAACCTCCTCATCACCAATCACACTAGAGTCAACTAAATTTGTATCTTCAACGTCCCTGGTTGACTCTATTATTACTTCTTCAACGTCGGCAACCTCAAATTCTAGCTGGTTAGAGTGTTGGGGGTTCTACTTTGGACCCCTCCATTGGCACTTCAATTCCCATCTCTAATGCACACTGCTCTTGGCTGCTATCTATAATATTGGCATATTGAGCATTAAAAGCTTAACTAGTCGACTCACTTGAGCTTCCACGTTGCGAATAGTTGCATCTTGCCTTTGTACCCATAGTTGTATCTTATCATATTGTTCCACAAGGCATTTAGCATGTCCTCGATCTTTTTCAAGTCATCATCCCTCGATTCTTTGTTCCTATTAACTTCACAAGAAAAAAGAAGAACCATCAAAGTAAGGGGTTGGGGGAAGATAAGAAATATAAGCACAACCACAAAAGTGACCATCTTGACCACCCCACATATCGCACACATTCTATACATAAGATTGAGTTGGTTCCCAAAAATCACTCTCAGGAATACTTTGATAATGGTTTTCTCCACAACATGCATAAGGAGGATCAAAAGTAGAATTGCCAACATCAAAACTCTCATAATTCCAAGAAGTCATGTCTTTCAAATCAACAAGTAAAACAAAATTTAAAAAAAATTAAATACAAAATAAAAATAAAAGTTCAAACTTAAAATCTAGCAATAGGTACACCTACAACTATACCGTTAGTTTCCCGACAATGACGCCAAAATTTGATCACGCTCAACTATGCCTTATATAAAGGACTAAGCGGTCGTTCAAATATAATCCAGTTTACAAGTCCGGAGTCGAATCCCACAGAAAACTAAGGCTTAGCTACAATTGTTCACTATCACCAAGAAGACAAACTTGAATAATTCCTAACTTATAGATATTAAGATTCTTGTGTTTAACTAATTAACTAACAAATTAAAATAGTAAATTAACATCTAAAGATACTAAGGGTTAGAGAAAAGATTAAAGTGGTCTAGAGTTATGATTTCCCTTATTATCGGAATCCTCCCCGCTATGTTTTCTATAAATTCGCCTAAGTATTCTCTACCGATCATGAGTACTCTGACTGTCGTAACTCTCTCCCGAGTAATTATCACAATTTACTAGATATATTTTTTCGAATTACGCTAACTGCATTAAGTACAGCTCACTCAGATCGCATCTAAGGTTTCGTTATCCCTAATCCCACCTTTATACCCTTCGTATTGATTCCTCATATATATTAGGAGTGATGTTGTTCAACAACTACCTAAATATGCACTCTCTCCCGAATAATACATACTAAATAGGCACAGTCGATTGAGGGCCCTTCAATCAACAACAATAATAACATAGTTGAACAAATAGAGAAAATACTCCAACAAATCCACATTAACATAACAGAAAAATCATCCTCCAATAGGTTCCATCAAAACCCTAGATAACAAATTAGCTATTCATAATAGTATGGATAACTATAATACTAGAATTCATAACCAATAATGAAAATAGGAAGAAGGAAGTGAAAAACTCGTAGAAGAATTCTCCAACTTGCTACTAGTGTGTTCTTGACTCCTTAGGTCGAACCCCCAGTCTCCTTAGCCTCATTAGGTATAAAGTATGTCAAAAGTATGTCCCCTCCTCAAAATAGAATTTTTATATGTATTTATACCAATTAGGGTTGGGCCCAGAAGAAAATACCCTCTCCCGCGCAAAATAGGACAATCACTCTGTAAAATTTGCACTACAATGTCACATGGGGCGATGCACCATGCGGGGCGGCAGTGGGAAAGTTCAGATTGCTGATTCTGACAGGCTGCAGGAAATTTTCGTAGGCGCAGCGTGCCGCTCTATGCGCCGTAGAAGTGGGAATTCTCAACAATGCAAAACATGAAAGTTGTATCCCTTTCAAATAGATTTCCAATGATATATTGTGGAGCCAAAACAGAGTTCTGAGCGATGAGTTACATGCATTTACTAGACAATGCGTCGTATGCCCGCTCGATTCTCCCTTTTGTTCTTAACTATCATCCGTTGATCCCCAAACATGATCTCGGCATAATTCCTTGGGCTTTTATTCAGACTTCAAATCTTCAAATCACTTGAATCATTCCATAATATCTACATAGTTCGGAATCACTCCTACAAGGCATAAATAACACACTTAGTGCAAAACACTAGCGATTAAAGCTCAAACTCAATTAAAGTGCAGTACATTAGAGTGTAATAAGCGACTAAATTACACAATTATAGCCTATCATCAAAAATATTAACAGAATGTTAACAACACAACCATAATAAAGTTTTAAGTTAAAAGACATACGTTTTGAAGCATTGGTTAGTGAGGGACTATGGTCAAATTTGTTCATGCACTATTCAAATGTTTTGGCATTTTTTCTTCAATAAAACTTTTGATTTAATATTACCTTCGCCATTAGGAAAAAGTCTCATTTTTTGCCCTTAACCGCTCATGGAGCTCCAACATGATGTAAATTTGCACTAATTTCTTAAAAAATCTAGACCTTTGTACTAATTTCTCGAGGAATCACAAGGAAAAGATCAAATACAAGATGATTTGTTAACCTCAAGGGCATGAATATCTTAAAAGTCTAACAAAAAATAAATAATAATTTCAAATAATAAAAGGACAAATTTAGATATTTTTTTCTTTTTTTAAAGTAAATCTAACGAAAGCCTAAAATAAAAATAGAATGTATACAAAACTCCACTTTACAAGATTTATAATGTGCCTTTCTACTTCTACCACATGTATGAAACCATAATTTATTCTACTACATAGCTTATTGGAGTTTTTCTTGAAAGGATATATGCAAATGACAAAGATAGAAGTTTTTTCTGAAAATAAGTATAGTTATTTTTTTCCCCTATGTTCTTCTTATTTGTGGGACAAGTATTTTCGGAAAACAGAATGGATGATGGATCCAAAGACATTATTTGTTAAAAATGAACTCCGCTGACTAATAGTAAATTTTACTAATTTGAGTTAATTTCTTGAATGAATTTATACGCAAAATCTCCCATTTGTGCGGCAATGATTTATTGTTCAACTTTGCTAAAACCACACAGAAAGAATCTTTATTTCCGAAATGATAAAAGGGAAAAAGAAGAATTATTTTTTACTTTTAAATTTTTTTCCCCCGAAAGATGTTGTTCTTTGGGCATACATTGTCAATTTGTTTTCAAATAGGAAAATCAGGTACTTAATTTGTCGTCTAAATTACTTAGTTACCATGATTTCTTCTCAAAAATGCAAATTGATGAGAGATTATCTAATATTTTGTTTGGAGGGTTGTTATGTGTCGTTTCATAATGTATCATATAGTATTGTATTATATTGTATTACTGTCACGATCCAAAATCCAATTTGTCGTGATGGCGCCTATCATGGTACAAAGCAAGCCGACTACTCAAACATTTCTATCACTTTCACTTTGAAATATACTAAAAAAGTTTAAATAAGTAAAAATCTCATAAAGAAGAATAGAATATCATAACTCAATACATAAGTTTTTCCAAAACCGGTGTGTCACTGAGTACATGAGCATCTACATAATGACATAATCTGGTACACTGTCTAGAAAGTAGAACTGAATAAATGAACCGAAAGATAGGGGAGGAGAGTTAAGGTCTTCGGACACTAAGCAACTGCCTGACTCCTATGCTGAACTGGACCTCTCGTAAGACGGGGACAAAACTTCTTCACATGACCCAACTCTCCACGCTCGAAACATCCCCTCTTAGAAAATGGTGGCAAATACTAAGGTAGACCCCAAGAACCAGAATACTACCTGAGGGACTCGGTGCAGATTGTCACACCTCTTTTTTCTTACTACAACCCCGGAAGGGTATATATAGGGAGTTTTTCAAATTAAAGGACAATTGAAACATGATTTGTTATTAAGATTCAGAGTTGCCACTTGAGACATTTATGGTGTTCCAAGTCACCAGTTGAATCTCAAATCGAGGAAAATAATAACTCTGTTTAACAGTCGCGAACCAGAAATTCGAGTAAGGAATTCTTTTAACCCGGGAGAAGGTATTAGGCATTCCTGGGTTCCGTGGTTCTAGCACGGTCGCTCAACTGTCATATTCGGCTTAATTATTTGATTTTAATACAGTTTAAATCTATGTGCAAATTTTAGCTTTTAACCGCTTTATTCAATTTTAAAGAATATTGAACGTCGTTTAAAATATGTTTTTGGATCGCGTCACATGAAATGCACCCGCAATCCGGAACACATCTTATCCAACATTTTGGGATTTGGATTTGGGTCACATGAAATGTACACCCAAGTTTAAGAAGGCACGATTATTAAAATACGCGCCTAAAGCGACTACCGAATTATTAACTTTGTGGGAGGCCATGAAAATTCGCTAAATGGCACGTCCCGAATTCTAAATATTTTTTTATAGAAGTAATTGAAGAGGACTACGCGATTTGTAATTTTATTTGGCGCGGTACACCTCAAATTATTTTAACAAATATCCTAACATGAACTATTATTCTCTATTAAGGGTTGTCTCTAGAAAAAACCCTAATTAATTAGTGCTATGATTCCATTATTGTTAGAGGCATTTGAGAAAATTCGGGCCTCAAGATCAAGTCCAAACTTGAGCAAGGGGATCTCCATTATTGAAAACCCCTTAACTCAAGTTTGCTACTTAACTTAAAAGGCCCTAAGTTTGTGTTGCAAAATTAGGCCTAATAACTTCAATAAGTGGACTAGAACCTTCAGCGGGTTGGGCCTCGAAACCAGTCCAAAAAAAAGAAAAAAAATATCACTTCAACTTTGTTCAAACAAGTTGTTCAGAGTCTAGGCTTCAATCACAAGCCCAATTCTTAATTAAAGGCTATCATGCTTGGGCTCATAAATGAGCCCTGAATACAATTATGATTGTTATTTTTTCTTGTGGATCTGAAAATGTTTTACTTTTAGACCACAACTGAAACTTAACACTTTTGTAACCAAATGCACGATTTTGAACCTACTCACACCGAAAGCCTGCTGATCCTTAGGGTCATATGCATATTCAACTCACTTGTATATTAATGAATTAATACATTAAATCCAGAATTTCGGCAACAATTTCAAGCAATTCATGAATCTAATATTATCATGAAATAATACGTAAATACTATACTAAATCTAACTCATTGGATTTCACACTTCAAAAGATACATGATGAACAAATTAAACTGACCAATCCCTTTTAAAGCTACTGGAGATGCTTCAATTTTTACGTGACGAGTATACATGCGATTTCTGAATTCAAATCATGATAACATATTCTAACACTATTCAGGACTAAAGCTAACACTATTAATCTCATATCCTATTCTAAGCTTATCTTTCGAATCAGCATGATAACCAAACTAAACATACTATAACTAACAGTCCATATAGTCCAACTATTCACAGACCAATATAATGTCTAAGTAAATACAATTACACAAGGCATTTAAACTAAATGAAGTGACAGAAGATACACAAAAAAAACAGGTTTGCACTTCTTCATTTTTTCTCAAATTTGACCATACATTTGATTCAAATTTCACATGCCATTTAAGGCTGAAGAATACCTGAAAATTGGAAAAGAAGGGGAAGGTGAGGAATAACCAAGTAATAGCAACAGCACCAGCAGTAAACCAAAGGCAATTGAGCCCAGCAGTAACCAAGAATAAATTCCAGACTCAATCAAACCCAGATGAGATCAACTTAGACACCAATGTAACAATCACTCTATTCCAAAACCCCAGACCAGATGAAACAAAGTCAATGGAACAGTACAGTTTTTACAATATACTGTATTCTTTTTTGAGCTACTAATGACTCTTTCTTGTTATGTGTATATCATAGTACTTTTCAACTCTCAGTGTTTAAATCTGCGTATATTTCTGTCTAATTGCAGGCTGTCTCTCTATATCTCTCTCTAACTTTTCAGAATGTTTCTTCTATTCTCTTAATTTTCAGAATCAAAACTCTCTCCAATTTTAAGAGTGTTCAAGAAAACTGCCAATTTTTCAGAATGCTAAAGACTCTCTCTATGTTTTTGTGTGTTTTTTTCTTTAGCTTTTGTAGAGTCTCCTCCATGTATTCAATCTGAACCCCTATTTATACTATTGAGGATTCCTTTTTAAGGCATATTCTATTACCTTTTAGATCTATCCCTCTCCTTTCCAGGTTGTGCCCATTCTTGCACATGTATCCCTTAATCTTTTATCATTAACGCATATTTGTTTCTGATTTCCCACCCTTAAAGGTATTGAACAGGGTGTCAGCTCCACTACTGATACCCATTTTATCAATTAAACTCATTATTTTAGTTCATTGGTATGGGCACACATGTATTTTAATTCTGGAGTGCCCTGACTTCCAGTGTTGGCATACCACTTAGTTCCAATTTCCAAGTTAAAAATAAAAAACCTTATTAATATTCTGAAAGTTCTAAGTATTCACAAATTAAGGCTATTCAGTTTCTTACACAAACAAAATCTATCACAGTCCGCCTAATAGTTCTTAATACTAAAATCGAAACAAATTCATCTTTTAACGAAACTGGCACGAATTAGTTTAAGAACTACTATTATGCGAGTTTAAATTATTGGTCAAACCAAATAAAATCAACAAACAGTCTATAAATTCGAAGAACTAAAACAGAGAATCATAGAACAAACTGACCAAATAAACATTCGATAAAAAATAAAAAGAAAGGAGTAGAGGAAGATAATATTTATTAAAAAAAAAAATATACAAAGACCTGAAATTTGGATACTCACCTTTGTCTGACCCTGTCTTGAATTTGAAACTTCAACTTTGAATTTGAAGCCGAAATGAACCTTAATCGAGTGTTCTCGACTGAGAACACACAACTAAGGTCGATTACGACATCAATCCTTCCACTAGACATTCGATCCTAGGGTTTGAGTTTTAGGGTTCATTCATTCAAAACCATATTCGAAGGGTTCTAGCATGATTCAAAAGAAACTAGTGATAGATTAGGGACGAGGGAGGTTGGGTGGTCATTTGGTGTTAGTATGGGGCTGAAGGGGGTGGCGCCGCCACCAGAGAATCTCGTGGCGGTGCTAGGGTTCTTGGTCTTGATTTAACATTCGAGCGGTTCTGGGATGATTCGAGGGAAAGGGTTTCAGAGGTTGGGATGGGGAGGTTGAGGGGGTACTGGGGTGTTATTCTGGTGGCCATCGGAGCCGACGCCAGAAGAACTGTTTGATTTTTCGAATATTCGAAAGGCTGGGCTAGGAGTCGATGGAAACGGATGGTGGATCGGGGATGGGGAGGCTATGGTGAACACACTATGTAAATTTGGAGGTGTTTGGACGCCGACCGCCGGNCGAATATTCGAAAGGCTGGTCTAGGAGTCGATATAAACGGATGGTGGATCAGGGATGGGGAGGTTATGGTGAACACATGGTGTAAATTTGGAGATGTTTGGATGCCGACTGTCGGTGGAGGCGATTTCCGGCCGGCGATTTACTGTGGAGGGCGGTGATGAGTTCCTAGGGTCTCTAAGGGGTGTGGAGACGGAGATGAGGGGGGGGGGGGTTTGGCTTGGGGGCGGGGTGTGGTTTGAACTTATATACTAGGAAGGGGAATGGATCCAGGCCGTTTGATCAAACGAGATCAACGGCTTTGATCGTTCACTCAAATGGAACGACATCGTTCAGTTGTAATAGAGACCGGGTTGTTCTATGATGCAAACGGGTCGGTATCGGATGCGGGTGATGGGGCGAGATTCTGGCCGTCGGATGTGAACGGATGAAGGGTTGAGATTCATTGGCATTGAAACGACGTGGTTCCGATCCCATACTACATCGTTTCGATGGCCTGGTCACTAGACTCCTTGGACTAGGTGTTGGGCTGATTTTGGTTGGGCATTTGATGTATTTGGTTTTGGGCTGGGGATTAATGGCCCAAGTCCAACTTTTCCTCCTCTTTTTCTATTAATTTTTCTTTTATTCCTATATTATTTTCAAAATTAAACCTAAAGTCCTAGATTAAAATATAAAACCAAATTGACTTAAAATACTAAATTAACTCTAAATAATAAAACCACTCAATTAAACACTAAAAATGCAAAGTGCATTATATATTTTTTATGATTTTCCAATTATTGTAAAAGTAATTTACTTTTTGGCTAAAATTATAAAATTAAATCCTAAATACAAATGCTTTATTTTTTTATTTTTTTATTAATTGATCAAATAAACATGCACACACACAAATACAAACAACAACTGAAAAATCACGAAAATTCACAAAATTGCACACAAAGGAAAATTGTTTTATTTTGAATTTGGCGAAATGGCTTCCTGGCCACTGAAACTTGCATGACTTTTGAAAGCCGATACACCAACTTACAAGTTTTCCATTTGAACACTCCAACTTGATGCAACAAAAACTAATAAAAATTATTTGACCGTTGACTATGCCTATGTGGAAGCGGCCCAACTGACATGGCTAAATTGTGTGCATATCACGCTACAAAGGCGCGTGGACAGTTATTATTTTTATTAAAAAAGAAAAAAAGAAAAGAAAATTATGTCTATTAAATACACATTGCTGACATGGCATAGCACGTATAATACAATTTCCTCTCAAAGCGTGAGAAGTCTTACTTTTTTAGCTTTTTAATATTTTGCTTGTCTTCTCTAACCACAATCTGGCGCCACCATTTCCAACACCTCTGCCACTTTCTGCTACCTTCTGCCACCATCCACTTTCCTCCTACTTTCTCCTCGTCCCAATTGTACCACCATCAAACTTCCCCTCGCCACTAACAAATTTACCACAATCCAGCATCACCCATTCCTCTGTCCTCCCCACCACCAGCAATTTTAGGCCACAAAAGTTCAGAAAGAAAAAAGTCATTAGCCAAAATTTGACAGTGAATAACTAGTTTGATTGGGGAAAGAACACAATGAGTGAGGAAAATTAACTCACATTCAACTTCAACATTCGAACACCTGCATCCAAAGGTGATTATTGCTGCATTTTTCAGTAATTTTGGGGACAATTTTAGAGTTATTTTTGACTAATTTTGGGTGTTATTTTTGGGAGATGAAGTGCCGCCTTTTGAAGCATTTTGAAAAATAAATGGGTTCTTTATTCCCATTGAAATTGACAACATTTCCACTTAATTATTCTTGTTCAACTCTACATCCAAAAGTGATTTTTGATTTTCACTAAAGTTGGCATTTTTATTGATGAATGAGCTCTAAAATGCTCAACTGCAGAGTTAAAAATTGATTCTTGATTTGGGTTTTTTATGAATGAGCACTACAAAACTCAACTGCAGAGTAAAAATGGAGTCTTGATTTTGAATTTCCATTGGTAGAGAGAGAAAGGCAAATGGGAATGGTAAAAGGGTTGGGTGTCTGACGTGTAATGTTTTAATTGGCTCAATGCTGACTGGGCGGACACGTTAGCAGGAGTGTGATACACGCAAGGATGGTCAAGGGTCCAACGTATTTATTAGTCAAGGGTATTACTAGTTTGAGTGTTCAAATGGAAAACTTGTAAGTTGATGTATCGGCTTTCAAAAGCCATGCAAGTTTAAATGGCCAAGAGGCCATTTCGCCTTTGAATTTTATGGGAATAATTCGTATAGGCAAAAATCATGTGCTCACACAGATGAACCCTGAACTGAAGGTGCACGAGATGAACTCTGAGATGGGAGAGATGGCAACGGTCTAGCACTGTACGAACCATGGCTGGATGATGCACCACGGTGAACGGGATGAGCCATTTGAGAGGGCCTATAAGGATGACCCAGATGTTGTAGGACTGCTCCCCTAGAAAGAACACCACTGAAACCACCTGAACCATGAGGCCTCTTGACCTCTCTCTCCTTACGCTCATGACTACGAACCACCTCTAGTCGCGAAGCAATATCAACCACATCGTCGACCGTAGCACCTGATACATTCTCCCGAGTCATAACAAAACGACACTGATAGTAGAGGCCATCAATGAACCTCCTAATACTTTCCCTCTAAGTCGAGACCAACCAAATTGTGTGACGAGCGAACTCCGAAAAACTAATCTCATACTGGGTCACAGACATGCCATCTTGACATAGCTGCTCGAACTGCCTGCGCAACTCCTCCATGCGGGCCTGTGGTACAAACTTCTCCAAGAAAAGAAGAGAACGGAGAACTCATGCCATGTAAGGGGTGCTGCACGGACTGGACTATGCCTCTCATGCGGGCCTGTGGTACAAACTTCTCCAAGAAAAGAAGAGAACGGAGAGCTCATGCCATGTAAGGGGTGCTGCACGGACTAGACTACGCCTCTCATATGCCTCCCACCATCTAAAGGCAGCCCCAGTAAACTGAAAAGAAGTGAAAGAGACCCTACTGATCTCCAATACCTGCCGTGCGAAGAATCAATTGGCACCTATCCAAGAAGTCCTGGGCATTCTCTGACTCAGCCCTAGTGAATGATGGAGGCTGGAGCCTCGCAAATCTCTCTAGTCTTCTCTATTCATCATCAGTCATAAGGGGACCCACCTGGGCTTGAGCAACTGCAACCGGCTGGAGTGGTAGTACCCTTAGTGTCTTAGGTCCCTGCATCACCTGCTCTGGGGTATGGGTAGCGAGAGTCTGGGTACCTCCCCTGGCTTGAGAAGTGACTGACACGGTCTGAACAAAAACCTCCTAAGCAAGGCTAGTGCACACCGTCAAAATCTGAGCCAAAGCCTCCTAAAGTCCTGGAATCATAATGGGCACCGCTGGTGCCTGAGCTGGCGCCACTGGCTCTTACCACATTTGGAAATTACTCCTGTGCTGGAGCAACTAGTGGATCTACAGGTGATGCTCTAGCTGCTGTATAAGCTGCACCTCTGCCTCTACCGCGGCCCGTACCGCGACCCCGGCCTATCGTGGACCTAGCCGGTGGTACTGGTGGTTGTCCGCCCTATCTGGTAGCATATTCCCTCACCATATGTGAGAGAATAGAATAACAGAAGTTTAGTTCCCGGAAACAACAAATCTGCACGACAAGAATACATGAATGTGAAGTTTTCTAAGGGTTTAACAGCCTCTCGAGATAAGTACAGACGTCTCCGTACCAATACGCAAGACTCTACTAAACATGCTTATGACTCATGAGACCTATGTAACCTAAACTCTGATACCAACTTGTCACGTCCCAAAACCCAACTTGTCGTGATGTCGCCTATCATGGACTAGGCAAGCCGACTACTCAAACATTTCTAACACTTTCACTTTGAAATATACTAAAATAGTTTAAATAAGTAAAAATTTCATAAAGCGGAATAGAATATTATAACTCAATACATAAGTTTTCCCAACTCAATAAGTACATGAGCATGGGCATCTACATAACTCAATAAGCGGAATAAAATATCACTGAGTACATGAGCATCTACATAATGGCATAGTCTGGTACACTGTCTAGAAAGTAGAATTGAATAAAAAAACTAAAAGATAGGGGAGGAGAGTCAAGGTCTGTGGACGCCAAACAACTACCTCAATGATCTCTGGATGTCCAAGATCTGCGAGTCAGAAACCGCCATGACCGGAAGCACCTGGATCTCCACACGAGGTGCAGGGTGTAGCGTGAGTACCACTAACTCAATAAGTAACAAATCTAACCTTTGGACTGAAAGTAGTGACGAGTTTGAGTATTAAAGCCCACTTACTGCATTAACATGTACAGAAAAATATGATAGTGATATCTCAGAAATTCATAATCTAAAAGCAAAGGTATAAGAATTTAGACATGCTTTCAAGTTTTGAAATAAAACTCAACATAGAACAGGTAGATCCAACCTAGGGCAGATCCAACCCAAATGCAAATGAACCAGGTAGATCTAGCCCAAATATACATAACTGCTAGCATTGCGCCCACTGTAGATGTGAAGACTCCGAATGGTTGATCCAGCCCAAACGCTATAATAAGCCAATTCCTGGCATGAATCAATAAAGTATATTGCGGCGTGCAACCCGATCCCATGAATATCACTTACAATAAACCTTCTGCCTTACTCAATCATTAATATCTCCAGCCCCGCGGGCTCACAAAAATCATGATAATCAGCCCAAGCAATCATAATATGATGTATCAATAATGGACAACAGAGACTGAGATATAGTATGCAAATAACAGCTGTGACTGAGTACAACATGGTAAATTAAGCAATTAATTCAACATGTAATACGACCTCTGTGGGTCCCAAGAGTACCAATATGTAGCCTAAGGAGGATTTCTAACATGAATGACAGCTCACTTGCTCTAACACATGATGAAAATACGTGTAACAACAAGATTATTCAACTATATAGTTCCACGGATTGACCAAGTCATAATTCTTACGGTGCACTGGAAGGTGCACTTCCACATGCCCGTCACCTAGCATGTGTGTCATCTAAACAGCAATCACATAACACGAAATTCGAAATTTCATACCCTCAGAACCAAGTCTAGAAGTGTTACTTATCTCAAACCATGCAAATCTATACTCCAACACGCCTTTCCCTCGCGAAACGGCCTCCGAATGCCTCAAATCTAGCCACAAATAATTCGATACAATCAAACCGAACTAAAGGAATCAATTCCATATGAAATTACTAAGTTCTTAATCAAAAGTCAAAAAGTCAACTCGAAGGTCGACCCCCGAGACTACGTCTCAGAATCCTATAAAAGTCACAAAATCCGAACATCCATTCATGCACAAGTCCACCCAAACCAAAATTACTCAAATTCGATACCAAAATCTCAATCAATTCGGCCTAACAACTTTCCTCCATTTCCCCCAATTTTTCAACCCAAATCACTAATTAAATGATGAAATCAAAGACATAAATATGGAATTTAACAAAAACTAAGTAAGAATCACTTACCCCAATCACTCCCTTGAAAATCTCTCCAAGAATCGCCTCCAATCGAGCTCCCAAAATCAATTTTTTTATGAACTCAAACCCTCATTTTGAAATATTTCAGATTTTACCCTAACGTTTTGCATCGTAATCGCGGGACCTACATTGCTATCACTAAGAACAAATAATCACAGCCTCCAAAATAGTCTACGCGAATGTGAAGACACTTCCGCAACCGTGATGCTTACCCGACCTGATTCTTCGCAAACACGTGCACAACTATGTGATCGCGTAGGCTTAAAGCCTGATGCTCCAACTGACCACTCCTCTATGCGAACGCGTAAACCTTCTCACATATGCGATAACCTGAAACTCTCAAAGCTTCACGAACGCGGGCCTAATATCGCAAACACGAAGAAGAAATTACCACCTGCCAGCAACAACTCTTCCAGGTTGCACCCCTTCTTCATGATCACGAAAGAGGAAACCAGATGCACAGATATCAGCAGTCCAACGAAGACCAAAATGAAGCTGAACTTGATCCGAATCACACTCAAGGCTTTCGGACCCCGTCCGAACATACCAACAAGTCCAAAAATATCATACATATTCGCTCGAAGCGTCAAATCACATCAAAAAAAATGTTAAAACGATGAATCATGCATCGATTCAAGCCTAATGAACTTATGGACTTCCAACTTCTACATTCGCTGCCGAAATCTATCAACTCACGTCCGATTAACCTTAAATTTTGTACATAAGTCACAAACGACACAATGGACCTACTCCACTCTCGGAACCCTAATCCGAGCCCGATAACCACAAAGTCCACTATCGGTCAATCTTCTAAATTCTAACTTTCACCATTTCAAGCCTAATTCAACTGCAGACCTCCAAATCACTATCCGGACATCCTCTTAAGTCCAAAATCACCCAACGGAGCTAAAGGAACCATCAAAACTCTATTCCGGAGCCATTTACATACAAGTTAATATCCGGTCAACCTTTTCAACTTAATCTGCCAACTTTAAGTCTAAGTGTCTCAACTTATTCCGAAACCTCTCCGGAACCGAACCAACTACCCCGGCAAGTCACATAGCAACTACTAGGCATAAAAATGAGCAGTAAATAGGGGAACGGGGCTACAACTCTTAAAAAGACCGACCGGGTCATTACAATTATACTGTATCATTTTGATGTTACAATATTTGTATAGAGTGTATTGTTTGTTGTCGTTTCTTAATGTCATGCACAAATAATATGAAGAAAACTTGATAAAGAAAATATTAGGTATGGGGTAAAATTAATATATAAAAATATAGGGTAAAAGATAAAATATGATTATTTAAAATTAAGGAATGATAAGATGAGAGGAAAAATAAGGTAACGACGCGATCACACCAAATCGGTCGTTTTATAAAGTGGTACTTTTCGTCGTTACGTAACAACAGGTTTAACGGTACGATACAATAAAATTTAAGTAACAATCAAAACAAACATTGTATTTAAAGTAACAATAAGATACAATACAACATGTATCTACCATCCAAACAAACTAAAGAAAAGCTTCAAACGCATCGCGTAAAATGATTTCTAAATTAAAAACCAATTAATACAAGATTTTTGAGTACACAAAATTCATCGAGTAACTTCTATAATAACCTTAATTTGGCTTTTATGTATGTGAAAAAAGAATCATATTAAGTCGTTTTTCCAATAGTATACATATGGGTTTATATAGAAGTTAGGTTTTTCAAAATTTTATCAACTTGTAGACTTGTTAACGTTATGAAAACACCGTCACATCTTTGTAACTAGCTGCCTTAATCAACCAATTGCAATTGCCTTAAATGTAACAAAGAGCTGGCAAACCCTTTTCCAATTATGCTTTTTCTTAGTGTTCGATCTTTTTTGGGTCAAGTTATGCTAATTATGGGGAACTTGAACTCCAATAGATTAGTATGTTGGTAAATATATAGTAGTACGTTTTATGCACATATTCCAATTATTGAATTAATGAAACTCCTAAATGTACACCTGAAAAAATTGAGCAAATCATACGAACAAATAAAATATGAATGACTGAATTATAGTATGATGATTGCAACTTCATCTTATATCACTTAGACCTTAGACTTTTTCTCCTCATCCTTGCCAGTCGGGATGCTTTCGATCGGTACACAGTTAAGGAGATTTAAGATTTTTCTTTTATCTTCTCTTCTTCGAGTTCACTTCACCCATAAAAAAGTGAAAATAAATAAATAAGATGAACACTAATATAACGTTAAAGATAAAGTTAGTAATTTGCTTTTTCCCCAACATTAATTTAGATCTATAGACTATACCTTCGAAGAATAAGTATTATTTTACTATTAAAGATTGTGGCGAAGTACTAATAAGTGTTCTATTGCGTTCGAGCGTTGAATAAGGAATTAACTTTAGTAAGAAACAAATTAGGTGGACCACAAAATGAAAACCAAAAGAAGGTGAAAAAATTATTATTAAGCATGACTTGGTGATTCATTTAATTTATAAAAGTGATGAAATTGCTAAAGTAAGAGGTTCTTTGTGGCCTAAAATATCTGTTTGTTGCCGACTTGATTCATTTGTGGCATCAGTCTAAAATCCAAATGATTTATATTAGACTTTGTTGTCGTGAATACTATTGGTCCACTTTGCCCATACAACAAGTAAAAAAGGCTAAAAAAGAGCATGGAATTGCCCCATCAAATCAAACATTATTATTTGAAAGCAACTGTTTCTGGACTAATTAGGGGTTGAAAATTTGTACAAACATATTGGCTTTTTCTATATCTTTCAAACCTTAGCCATAACATATGTTCATTGAAACAAAGTTGTAGGATAAGCCTAGTAGAGATACGTGAAGAGTTTGGTCCATAGAAACTTTACTAAATATATAAATTTGGACACAACACAACTTCATGGTGCCTGTGAAAGTCTCTCACATTATAGTATTGATTCGATTTTTACTATTCCCGTTTTTCTTTTCTCTTCCCTTCCCCTTATCCGGTCGACCTCCGTAATAGAAATATTTTGGGCAGCATATAAAATTTGCCGATTAATTGAAACTATATATATATATATATATATATATATATATTAATCAGTTATTATTTTTTAGAACATCTAAAAATATATATTTCTCAAATATTTTTACCTTTTTACTATAAAAGAAGTCGGTACTTCTCTCGCGATACCAAGAGGCTTTTAGATAGTGAAAATACGGGTTATCCAGTTTTCGGACTGGTAATTGAAAAATAGTCAGTGTTTGCAAACTTATTAAAAAACAGCCACTATTTTGCTGAAATACAGAAAGTTCAAACATAATATGCGAGATTATGGAGCTCCGGCATATAACCTTCCAGCATATAATGTTTTAACTCCAACACACAAAAAGTTCCAACATAATATGAAACTTCATCACATTATGAAATTTTAACATATTATGTTGGAAGCTCATATATAAAAAAATTCGAACTCCAGTATATTATGCTAGAATATTCCCGAATTCTTAAGGATAATTTTGTTCAGATTTTATCTTCACATGATTACTAAACTTTGTTTGCTTTTAAAACTATGACTTATTTTCAATTACCAATTGTAAATCTAATTTTTTTTAAATATCCATTTTATATAGTCTTGAAATACAGCAATAGTTGTACGAAATAACAGGCCCACAAGACAAGAAGGAAAGAAGCAATAGTGTTGAGATAATGGGCCTATCGATAAATATTAGTTGGGCCTCAGGCAAGGATTGTTACACAAATACCCATGTCAGATTTAATGTTTAATTTTTCTATCTCATATGCATAGATTATAATTGTTATACATGAATTATACATATATTATATATTCGTCGGCTATTTATAATTTAAAAAATTAAGTGAGCGACTATTTGGGTTAATCCATCTTTAAGGTATTACATTTATTGTGTTTTCAGAGGGGGCATTTGCATCTATACTCGTTTTTTGTGTCACATTTTAATTTGTGCCCGCTTTGCAAAAAAAATTGCAAGCATACCCACTTTTTCGCATAACTTCAGCACACGGGGCTGAAGTAGCAAAGGCAATCATGCAAAACTTCAGCATTCTAGTAGCCAGGCCTGAAGTTCAGCTCGAGAGCTGAAGTTTTTTGTGTTAACCGGAAAACTTCAGCATTCTAGTAGCCAGGCCTGAAGTTCAGCTCGAGAGCTGAAGTTTTTGTGTTAAACGAAAAACTTCAGCTCGAGAGCTGAAGTTTTTGTATTGTAACTGGGAAACTTCAGCTCTAAAGTTGAAGTTTTTATCTTTGTAACTTCCATAACCATCAAATATTTTTTGCCTTTTAATTTTATAACTGCTCTATAAGTCACGCCTTCGTTCTTCAACAGAAATCCAAGTTGATATTTGGTAAATCAAACAAATCAGAACTTGAATCACTATCTGCACCATCATAATTATCGTCAACGTCAACAAACCTTGTTATATGTCTTGCTTTTCTCATATGATAATCCACTATTTGTGTTCTTAATATACTTTTATTGGCGAGAGTGTGGACATTTTTGCATTTTCCAATGGTTTTCTTCTTTGCGATAACCGTAGAAGCAGACATAGGATTTATTAGGTTTATAATCCTGCCACGAGGCAGGGTTTTGATATTCCCAAAACGCAGCACCAACAGCAACAGCAACAGAAGAAAGAAGAAGAAGAGAAGAAGGAGGAGAAAGAGAGTTGAAGTTGTTTAAAAAGTGGGTACAAGTTAAAAGTTTTAAAAAAATGGGTATAGGTTAAATGGGGGCGACCAAATAGGGCGCCCCGTGCAATTTATGTCCCGTACAGTTGGATTCAGGTGCTAATGATAAATTTACATACTTGCTGGAGACTCTCTACTTGCACAATGAACAAATATAAAAAACATCTTTACTTTGATAAATATACTCAGACCTTTCTATAACAGTCATCCTCTATAATATTTCATTATAACACCCAAAAAATATAAGAACAAACGAGGTTGTTGTATAGAAGTTTGATTATAAATATATTGGATCGAAACCTTGATCATTACACAAGTTTTGACTATCATGTTCATTTCAATTTATTTGGTGTTGACAGATTAAACCGAGGGGAGAGAACAACGAATTGTGTACCTTATTGATGCAGCGAAAATCGTTGAACTCACCATCGAAACAATTGCCCCAAATCGAACTTTGAATCACTAGGAAACAAAGTTAATCTTTCACCAATTAGATGCCCTTACTTGTGTGTATTTTTCATTGGGAGAAGAAGAGAGTCAGAGAAAATTCTTACGATGCTTTTTGTATATTGTCTCCTTCAGATAAATAGGGAGAGTAATAGTGGTTAAGGAAGATAACCCACCACTCACCCCTTTTGCACGTTCAGTTTAGTGGGTGTTTGTGCTCTATGGTAACTTCCTTTTAACCTCTCTCCCTTATCTCTCCTAACCGGGTCGGGTCGGCCCACATGGAGCGACCCATGACCCATAATCCAACATCTCACACTTCGTTCATAGTAGGCTAGACCGATGTCTTTTGACACACTTTTTATACTGGCAAATAGTTGGTGCGACCTGCGAGCACAAAGAGCTGTAAAATTCCAAAACCAATTAAAGGTTGTACTAAAGTTCTATGTAGAAATCCAATCACATATGGAAAGGATTCACTACTAGTATGAGGATATTATTACTCACAATACCCCAGACATTATTCGCTATTGCAGTAGCTACTTATTCGATCCCTCATTCTCGAAAAAGGCAAACTCGAGTTCTCATATAATATTGTATCCGCAATTACACTCAATACCCTCATGGTAAGTGTAATGGTCAACCTATGATACAAGTTTAAATTACTAAATTTTAGTCGTCTTCCCTTTCTACTCGAATCTTTCCATTCTAAATCAGCTGCTTTCTTAGACATGCACTGCAGTGCCGAATCACTCATGGCTATTAGTAACATGTTAACGTAGCAACACTGATTGGTACTTCAAGAAACAATAAAAGGTCAAAGGGTATTCCAATAAAATTTAATGTCACTTCTTTGGGATCTCACACAATGAAGAAGCATGGATTCATTCTTCCATTATCCCATTGGTCGATAGCACACGTGGTATGAAATACATGTTACGGTGTTCTCACCTTATATTAGCGCGTGTGTCTTATTCTTTTAATCATTCAACACATACAGATTTTGGTCTAGACACCTCCAAATGTCTAACCTGAGTTTCTCACTTCAATAATCCTCAAACCCTTATCTTAGAGAAAGTTCCATCCGGCTTACAAAACAAGTCATAATAGAATTGTAAAATTCGTAAGTCTGATTAGTTGTCATGACCGACCTCTACAAGTGAATATAACCTCACATTATCCAAGTTTCTATAAGGTCTTATCTCTTCACGATTCTTAACGTAAGAGGCGATTGCTCGTGTGAGAGAACCAATCTCGAGACTTGTTGGACACACTTTATCAACAAAATATCAATCACATGCATACGAGATATAAGCATAAATTCAAGAGTTAAATATTGATGAGCATATTATAATACTAAAGTCATTTTACAATGCATAAATATGTTCATGTCCTTCGCAAACCTAGAGCCATAACATGTTTCTCAAACAGGTCTTTAGATATCTCCTTGGTAAAAGGATCAACTATCATGCTTCGCGTAGGAATGTACTGTAAACTTATCTCTCCACTTACTACCATGTCTCTTACAAAGTTATACTTGATGTCAATATGTTTGGTCTTGCTGTGTTACTTTTGATCTTTTGTATATGCAATAGCTGCTTGACTATCACAATATAGAGTCATGGCACCCTGAGAGTTCTTTGCAATATCCAAATGTTTAAAGAATCTCTTCAACCAAACAGCTTCTTGTACTGCAGACGCACAAGCTACGAACCCAGCTTCCATTATTGAAAGGGATGTACAGTTTTGTTTCTTACTTTTCCATGATATAGCACCACCATTAAGTAAGAATGCACAACCGAATGTTGATTTTCTATCATTCCGATCACCAGCCCAATCAGCAACTGTATATCCTCTCAAGTATAAATCATTTCCACTATAACATAGTAAATAATCTGCAGTTCCCTTCAGGTATCTGAAAATTCTCTTCACAGCTTTCTAATAATCTTTTCCAGGATTGGATTGATACCTGCTAACCAGACCTATGGCATAACAAATGTCTGGGCGAGTACACATCATAGCGTACATCAAGCTCCCGACAACACTTGAATATGGAACTCGAGACATGTCTTCCTTTTCATTTTCAATCCTGGGACACATTCTCGTTGTAGGAGTATCCATAGATTTGCAACCATTCATGCGAAAACGTTCCAAAATGTTCTTTATATAAGTTTCTTGAGATAGACTCAATAACATTTTGGGACGTTCTCTTTGGATCTTGACTCCAAGGATATAGTCTGCCTCGCCTATATCTTTTATGTCAAATGACTTTATAGTTTTCTAATACTCCAAATTGTTTCCGGCCAATAAAATATCATCCACCTAAAGAGAAAAATTTACAAACATCCCATTAAACTTCTCCACATAAATGCAATGGTCTTCATCGATCATGGTGAAATCATATGAGATCATTTACTTATGAAATCTCAAATACCATTGCCTTGAAGATTGCTTCAGACCATAAATAGATCTCTTCAATTTACATACCTTCTTTTCTTGGCCTTTCATGATGAAGCCTACTGGCTGTTCCATGTAGATTTCTTCGTTCAGTTCTCCATTGAGAAAAGCTGTCTTCACGTCCATTTGATGTAATTCCAAATCCAAACGTACAACAATAGCCAAAAGTAACCGAATTGAGGTAAACTTCACAACTGGTGAAATTTTTTCCTCACAATCTATTCCAGCTTCTTGAGTAAAGCCTTTTGCCACCAATCGTGCCTTGTATCTTTCTATTGACCCGTCTGCTTTGTATTTAACTTTGAGAACCCATTTGTTCCCAATGGCTCTACGCCCAGGCGGAAGATCAACTAAATCCCAAACTTTGTTGGTTTTCATGGACTCTAATTCTTCTTTTATTGCTTTCATCCACTCATCTTTTCCATGGCTCGATAAAGCCTCAGTCACTGACTTTGGCTCACCCATTTATGTGGGAGATACCAAGAAAATATAATCTTCAATTTTATAAGTACGTTTGGGTATATTTTTCCTGGCACTCTTTTGTAGTTGAAATTCAGGTTCGTTAGAAGGATTTTGGGATTGGGAGTTCCCACTACCACTCCCACTCGGATCAAGAATAAGATCTTGATCAATTTTATTATCAACTATGTCAGAAGACACTTGCTGACTATCTAAGTTCAATATTTCATAAAGAGGCTCTCCATTCTTTACCTCGCCCTTCTTTGAAAAATTATTTTCTAAAATGTGACATCTCGCGATTCAATCTCAATAACACTTCCATCCTCTAATTCACCAATGAACACATACCCTTTGGAGTGTTCTGAATATCTTATAAAGATATATTTCTTGCCTTTTGGACCTAATTTACCAAGCTTGCTAAAAGAATCTTTTACATATGCAGCACAACCCCAAGGATTTAACTCTTTAAGTTTGGTTTATGACCAATCCATAGCTCATAAGGAGTGGAAGAAACTGATTTAGAAGGCACTTTGTTCAATATATAAGTTGCAGTCAATAACGCATCTCCCCACAAGGAGATAGGTAAATTTGCTTGCACCATCATGGACCTTATCATGTCCACCAGTGCTCTATTCCTCCTTTCTGCTACACCATTTTGTTGAGGTGTGTATGCAATAGTTAACTGTCTGGTGATTCCCTTTTCATTGCACAATCCTTCAAATTTTTTTGAAAGATATTCACACCCTCTATCGATTCTTAAGGTCTTAATTCTTTTGTCTATTTGATTCTCAACTTCATTCATATATTTCTTAAAACATTCAAGTGCTTCAGATTTATGAGAGATCAGATAGACATAACCAAAACGTGTAAAATCATCAATGAACGTAATGAAATATAAAGCACCAGACCTAGCCCTCACATTCATTGGACCACAAATATCAGAATGGATTATTTGCAATAGGAAATCATCTCTCTTAGCCTTTCCAAATGGTTTGCATGTAATCTTTCCAGCAAGACAATTTTCACAGGTTGGCATTTCAATTTTAAAGAAAGGACCTAGATGTCCTTCCTTAGCTAATCTATTCATTCGATCCTGCCCTATGTGACCTAATCTTGCATGCCATGTAATAACATCAACATCATTGTTACTTGAATAACATGCCATAACATAACGGTTAACATAATAGTTATACATAGAAGGATTACAATCTAACACAATAAAACCATCATAACGATGTCCATAACCATAAAAAACATTGTCCTGAATAATTCTAAGACCACTGCGACTAAAGTTCAAATTGAAATCTAAATCTAGAAGAACAGACACAGATACTAAGTTTCGTCGAATCTCTAGAACATATAGAACGTCATGCAACATCAAAGATCGGCCACCACGCATGTCCATTATGCAAGTGCCTATCCCTTTGACTTCAAGATTTGCATTATTTCCCACATATACATGTTTTGATCCAGGTGGAACTCGACGAAACTCTATAAATGCTTCTCTATCGCGGCTCACATGGTCGGTGGCCCCTGAGCCTACAATCCACACAAGATAAGATTCAATTAGTAAAACAATGCTAGAACCATATATAGCACTAAGAGATGCATTTTGAAATGCTACCTTTTTCGGCTCAGTGCACTCACGAGCAAAATGCCCTG
>MU744911.1:59757-71302 GCA_026770625.1 Nicotiana glauca | reverse complement strand
GTACGCCTACCACGTGATATTATGAAATGGGAGCGAGTGGTACGCCTACCACGTGATATTATGAAATGGGGGCGAGTGGTACGCCTACCACGTGAAATTATGAAAAATGGGATCGTGTGGCATGCCGTCCACTTAATAATATGTACTATGGGATCGTGTGGCGCGCCGACCACTCATATGAGTCATGGTATTGATGGAGTTTCGTTGTTATATCCGTTGATCCGTTTTCATTGTATTCCCCCGAGCATGCCCCTTCCCAGTTTTATTTGATGTTTTTCGTTGTTATTTCCATTGCCTTTGTATATATATATATATATCTGCACAGGAAGGTTCTGGTAGGTCCTATCTAGCCTCGTCACTACTTCGCCGGAGTTAGGCCAGGCACTTATCAACACATGGGGTCAGTTGTGCTGATGCTACACTCTGTGCATCTTTTTGCACAGATCCAGGAGAAACTTTTGGACAGCAGCAATAGGATTGCTCGGGAGCTGTCTTCAGTCCAGGGACTCACGAGGTAGCCTAGCTGGCGTTCGCAGGCCGAAGTCCCTTCTACGTTTTAGTTTGTTTTCTTTATTTCGAGACAAACAGTATGTAATATCATTCCAGACTTGTTTTTAGTAATCTATAGCAGTCCGTGAGCTAGTGATACCAGATTTTGGGTAGAGATTCATCTTAAACTTCCGCATTTTGATTTTAGTTTTATAAGCTTAAAGTCTTCTGCTTTTATTTAATTATTTTCGTATGTTTATATTGTTGAGAAATTATTAGAGAATTTTTACTGTTTGGCTGGCCTAGCTCCGTTAGTAGGCGCCATCACGACTCCCGATGGTGGGAAATCCGGGTCGTGACAAGTTGGTATGAGAGCTCTAGGTTGCATAGGTCTCGCTACTCACGGACAAACTTGGTAGAGTCTGAGGAATCGGTACAGAGACGTCTGTATTTATCCCCCAGAGGCTACGGAGTTAGGAAAGGTTTCACTTTTGTTCTTTCTTATCGTGTGATTCTGTTCTCAAATACTGATTTTCTTTCTACTATGTTCTTTCGTAGATGGCAAGAACACGTGCTTTCTCTTCTACTGTGCAGCAGCCCGAGCCCCCAGCAGCAGCTCTGCGAGGCCGAGGTAGGGGCAGAGCTCAGCCCCGGGCAGCAGTTCCAGAGGTGAAGCCTCATATTGACTATGATAAGGAGGTTCCAGCCCAGCAGCTCCAGTGGGCCCAACTCAGGTCCCAGGAGGGGTCATGGTCACCCCGGATCTTCAGGACGCTCTAGTCGGATTGGCAGACTTTATGGAGAGTATCACTAGAGCGGGTTTGCTGCCAGTAGCACCAGCTACCTCTTAGGCTGGAGGAGGGGTTCAGACTCCTGCTATACGTACTCCGGAGCAGGTAGCTCCCCAGATTCATGTCCCAATGGTTCAGCCAGCTGTGGCAGCTCAGCCAGGTATTACAGCTCAGGCCAGCAATGAAGAGGCTATGTCTTCGGATGCTTTGTGGAGACTTGATCGATTCTCCAAGCTCTTCACCACCACATTCAGTGATGCCTCATCAGAGGATCCACAGGATTTCTTATTCAGCTGTCATGAGATCCTTAGGACCATGGGTATAGTGGAGACCAATAGGGTCAATTTTGCCACCTACTGGCTTGCAGGATCCGCCAAGACTTGGTAGAGGGATTTTTGCCTATCTAGACCAGCAGGGTCTCCAGCTTTGACATGAGATCAGTTCGCGGAGTTATTTTTGGAGAAGTTTCTCCCAGTCACTCAGTAGGAGGCACTTCGCATGCAGTTTGAGCGCCTCCCGCATGGCTCCATGGTAGTTACACAGTATGAGACTCGATTTGTTGACTTGGCACGCCATGCGATTTTGATACTCCCCACAGTGCGAGAGAGGGTCCGGAGATTTATTGATGGACTAATTCAGCCGATCCGTCTCCAGATGGCTATGGGATTTGGTAGTGATATTTCCTTTCAGGAGGCGGCCAATGCAGCCTGCCGAGTTGAGATGGCCCTCGCACGGGGAGGTGGACAGGTGTCGGATAAGAGCCCTCGTCATTCTGGTAGATTCAGTAGTACCTCGTCTAGAGGTAGGGATTCTTATGGTAGAGGCCATTCACCGAGGCCCTTTCAGTCAGCTCTTCAAGTTTCTCATGGTACTTGCGGTGGTCGTGGCTCTCAGTCGCAGTACTTGGACCAGCAACTTTTCAGTTCACCATCAACACCTATCAGCGTGCCATCACTCCGTTATTCTCAGCAGCCGAGGGCTTGTTACATTTGTGGCAACACGAGACCTATTGCCAGGTATTGCCCTCGAGCTTCTAACAGCTCTAAGCAGCAGGGTCCTCGTCCTATGATTCAGGAGTCAGGTGATCCACAGGCCGCCCAACCAGCTAGAGGTGGGGGTAGGGATCATAGAGGTGGAGGTAGAGACCGTAGAGGTGGAGCTCAAACCGGCAGAGGTAGGGGTCAGCCAGTAGCCGATCGTCCTAGAGACATAGTTTAGGGAGGTGGGGCCCAGCCCCGGTGTTATGCCTTGCAAGCCAGGCCAGAGGCTGAGTCTTCTGATGCTGTCATTATAGGTACTATTATGGTTTGTGATAGAGGTGCTTCAGTACTATTTGATCTTGGATCTACGTATTCATATGTGTCGTCCTATTTTGCACCTACTTGGTTATGCCTAGCGATGCCTTGAGTGTTCATGTTTATGTATATACACCGGTAGGTGATTCTATAGTGGTCGACCGAGTGCATCCTTCTTGTGTGGTAGTATTTGAGAGTCTTGAGACCCGTGTTGACTTATTGCTCTTAGGTATGGTGGACTTCGACATCATATTGGGGATGGATTGGTTGTCCCCGTTTCATGCTATCTTAGATTGTCATGCCAAGATCGTGACCTTGGCTTTGCCAGATTTGCCCCAATTGGAGTGGAGAGGGACCCCAGGACATGCCATCCGCAGTGTTATTTCATATGTTAAGGCTCGATGCATGGTCGAGAAGGGGTGTTTATCTTATTTGGCATATGTTCGCGATTCCAGCACAAATGTTTCTCCTATTGACTCTGTTCCTATTGCTCTGGAGTTCCCAGAGGTTTTTCTTTTAGACCTGCTGGGTATGCCGCCCGACAGGGATATTGATTTCTGTATTGATCTGGCCCCAGGCACGCAGCCCATTTCTATTCCGCCGTATCGCATGGCCCCACCAGAGTTGAAGGAGTTAAAGGACCGGTTGCAAAATTTTCTAGAGAAGGGTTTTATCAGGCCTAGTGTTTCTCCTTGGGGTGTGCCAGTGTTATTTGTGAAGAAAAAGGATGGATCGATGAGGATGTGCATTGATTACCGGTAATTGAACAAGGTGACGATAAAGAACAAGTATCCACTGCTGAGGATTGATGATTTGTTTGACCAGCTTCAGGGTGCAAAGGTATTTTCAAAGATAGACTTGAGATCTGGCTACCATCAACTGAGGATTAGGGCGTCCGATGTCCGTAAGACAGCATTTCGCACTCGGTATGGGCATTATGAGTTTTTGGTCATGTCATTCGGGTTGACCAATGCCCCAACAACATTTATGGAGTTGATGAACCGAGTATTCAGGCCTTATCTAGACTTGTTCGTGATAGTCTTTATTGATGATATTCTGGTGTACTCCCGCAGCCAGGATGAGCATGAGCAGTACCTCAGAGTGGTTCTTCAGACTTTGAAGGATAGTCAGTTATATGCTAAGTTCTCGAAG
Organism: Nicotiana glauca; assembly: GCA_026770625.1. Taxonomy (NCBI): domain Eukaryota; kingdom Viridiplantae; phylum Streptophyta; class Magnoliopsida; order Solanales; family Solanaceae; genus Nicotiana; species Nicotiana glauca. Next base: position 67,575 of record MU744911.1, on the reverse strand, counting down.
TGCGAGTTTTGGTTGAGTTCGGTTGCATTTTTGGGTCATGTTGTATCAGCAGAGGGCATTCAGGTAGACCCAAAGAAGATTGAGGTAGCCAAGAACTGGACTCGACCAGCATCAGCGACTGAGATTCGGAGTTTCTTGGGGTTAGCAGGTTATTACCGTCGGTTCGTGGAGGGGTTTTCATCTATAGCAGCCCCGATGACCAGGCTGACCCAGAAGGGTGCCCAGTTCAGGTGGTCAGACGAGTGCGAGGAGAGCTTTCAGAAGCTCAGGATAGCTCTGACCACGACACCGATATTGGTTTTGCCCACAGGCTCAGGGCCTTATATAGTTTATTGTGATGCTTCCCGTATTAGGCTTGGTGCAGTATTGATGCAGGACGACAGAGTCATAGCTTATGCTTCGAGTCAATTGAAGATCCACGAGAAGAACTATCCGGTCCATGATTTAGAGTTGGCAGCCATTGTTCATGCTTTGAAGATTTGGAGGAATTATCTATATGGTGTGACGTGTGAGGTGTACACGGATCACAAGAGCCTTCAGTACTTGTTCAAGAAAAAGGAGTTGAATTTGAGGCAGAGGAGGTGGTTGGAGTTGTTGAAAGATTATGATGTTACTATTTTGTACCACCCGGGGAGAGCCAATGTGGTGGCCGATGCATTGAGTAGGAAGTCCGCCAGCATGGGTAGTCTTGCTTATGTTCCGGTCAGCCAGAGACCGCTTGCTTTGGATATTCATGCTTTGGCCAATCGGATGGTGAGGTTGGACATTTCTGAGCCTAGCAGAGTGTTAGCTTGCACGATCGCTCGTTCTTCATTATTGGAGCGTATTCGTGATCGGCAGTTTGATGATCCCCATTTGTGTGTCCTGAGAGACACGGTACAGCGTGGAGGTTCCACGAGGGTGACCTTAGATGATGATGGTGTTTTGAGGTTGCAGGGGCGAGTTTGTGTGGCCAATATCGATAGGATTCAAGAGTTGATCTTAGCGGAGGCCCATAGTTCGTGGTATTCTATTCACCCGGGGGCCGCGAAGATGTACCAGGACTTGCGGCAGCATTACTGGTGGCGTAGGATGAAGAAAGATATTGTTGAATATGTTGCTAGGTGTTTGAATTGTCAGCAGGTTAAGTATGAGCATCAGAGGCCTGGTGGTTTGTTTCAGAGGATTGAGCTTCCCGAGTAGAAGTGGGAGAGGATTACCATGGATTTCGTTACTGGACTTCCGGTGACTCGGAAGAAGTTTGATGCTATTTGGGTCATTGTTGATAGGCTGACTAAGTCAACACATTTTATTCCTGTTGCAGCCACTTATACATCGGAGAGGTTAGCTGAGATCTACATCCGGGAGATTGTTCGCCTTCATGGGGTGCCCGCATCTATCATTTCAGACCGGGGTACACAGTTTACCTCGCACTTTTGGAGAGCAGTTCAGCAGGAGTTAGGCACCCAGGTTCAGTTGAGCACAACATTCCATCTTCAGACGGATGGCCAGTCCGAGAGGACTATTCAGATATTGGAGGATATGCTCTGAGCCTGTGTCATTGATTTTGGAGGCTCGTGGGACTAGTTTTTGCCTTTAGCAGAGTTCGCCTACAACAACAGCTACCAGTCCAGCATTCAAATGGCTCCTTATGAGGCATTTTATGGTAGGCGATGTCGGTCTCCAGTCGGATGGTTTGAGCTGGGAGAGGATCGGTTATTGGGTACAGATTTAGTCCAGGAGGCCTTGGATAAGGTCAAGATCATTCAGGACAGGCTTCGTTCGGCTCAGTCGCGGCAAAAGAGTTATGCGGATCGCAAGGTTCGAGATGTAGCTTTCATGGTTGGTGAGCGAGTATTGCTCCGTGTATCGCCTATGAAGGGCGTAATGAGATTCGGGAAGAAGGGCAAGTTTAGCCCTAGGTTCATTGGCCCATTTGAGATTCTTGATCGTGTGGGAGAGGTGGCTTACATACTTGCCTTTCCACCTAGCTTGTCAGCTGTGCATCCAGTGTTTCATGTGTCTATGCTTCGGAGGTATCACGGCGATCCTGCCCACGTGTTAGATTTCAGCACTCTCCAGTTGGATAAGGATCTGTCCTACGAGGAGGAGCTGGTAGCTATTCTAGACCGGCAGGTTCGACAGTTGAGGTCGAAGAGTTTTCCTTCAGTGCGTGTCCAGTGGAGAGGTCAGCCTCCTGAGGCATCGACCTGGGAGTCCAAGTCTGATATGCGGAGCCGTTACCCTCATCTATTTCCTGACTCAGGTACTTCTTTCTTTTGTCCGTTTGAGGACGAACGGTTGTTTTAGAGGTAGAGAATGTGACGACCCAAGGTCATCACCAAAACATCACTTATAGTTGCTTCGATTTGCATGCACAGTCCGGGCGCGTAGCCGAAAAGTTTTTATGTTGAAATATGTGAAAAACATTTGAAGAATTTTGATATTAATATGATTAAAGTTGACTTCGGTCAACATTTTTGGTAAACGGACCCGGACCCATTTTTTGACGGTCCCGGAAGGTCCGTAGAAAAATATGGGACTCGGGTATGTGCCCGGAGTCGAAATCCGAGGTCTAGAACCCGAGTAAAAGAATTTTTCTGTTAAATTATTTTTCTGAAATTGTTAAGGAAAATGAAAATGAAAATTGATTAAAAGGCTATGGTATCGGGCTCGTATTTTGGTTCCGCGCCCGGTACAAGTCTTATATATTGTTTAAGCGCTTTCTATGAAGTTTGGTCAAAATCGGATGTCGTTTGACGTGTTTCGGACTTCCAAGTTTGAAAGTTTATGAAGTTTAGAAGAAAAATCATGAGTTTTGAGGCTTGATTCAATGATTTTGATGTTGTTTTGGCGATTTGATCGCTCGAGTAAGTTCGTAGGATGTTATTGGGTTAGTGTGTGTGATTGGTTAGGAGCCCCGAGGGCTCGAGAGTGTTTTCGGAGGTGTTTGGGGTAGTTTTGCACTTAGGTTGGTAGCAGATTTTTCTGCAATTTTTGCCTAGTGATTCCTTCTTCGTGTCCGCGGCTTTAGGCTCGCGTTCGCGTACCTTCTCTAGTTCCTCCATCGCATTCGCATCCCCTGCCTCGCGTTCGCATAGAGTCATTTGACTCTGAGGATTCAGCCCTTTTTTTACTCTTCGCGTTCGCGTATATAGCCTCGCGAACACGTAGTGTTGCATACCCCTTCCTCGCGTTCGCGTTAGGGTCCACGCGTTAGCGTAGGCCAAGTTCTGGACCCCCAGCATTTTCTATGCGTTCGTGTTCCCTTTCACGTGTTCGCGATGTGTTTCCCAGTTTACCCTTCGCGAACGCAGCCCCTTTCCTGCGAACGCGAAGGGCAATTTTGCCCAGCAAATTTTTAAGTCAAAAATAGAACCAGTGACGGGAAAAACATATCACTTCATGAGCTCTTCTTTCTCCAAAGTCCTAGGGCGAATTTTAGAGCACTTCTTCATCAAAACTTCTTGGGTAAGAATTGTTTAACTTATTTTCTTCAATTTCCTTCATTAATTACTAATTTTCTAGCCCTAAATCATGAATTCAAGGTAGAAATTAGGGGTTTTGGGTAGAGTTAGGGTTTTGAGAATTTTGGGTGATTCAACCTCGATTTGGGGTCAAATCTTAAAACAAATTATAAATTTGAACTCGTGAGGTTATGGGTGACTAGGTTTTGGTCTGAGCCTCGTGTTTGGACCATGTAGGCCTGGTGTCGAATTTTTATATTTTTGGAAGAATGCTAGAAAACTCATTTCTAGGCTATGGGATTATGTTGTTGAGCCCTAATTGATATTATTGAATTAGTTATGCCTATATACCATTGTTTCGGAGTCGGATTTTAGAGGAAAGGCGGTATTGGAGAGTTGATTGCTATTCTTTGGACCGAGGTAAGTGTTTGATCTAACTTTGGCTTGAGGGAATAGGAGTAGAATCTTATTTGCTAATTTCTATTTGTCGAGTACGGTGTATAGGCACGGTGACGAGTATCTATACACTGGTGTCGAGCATGACCGTGAGTCCTGAATTGCTAAATTATCGAATTCTTAATTGTTGTTTATGAGGACTTGATTGGAATCTTTAAACACTGAGCCGGTAATTGTTGAGACGGAGCCATGATTTAAATATGCTAAGTAAAAATTGAATAAGTTTGGTTATAGCTGGATCTCCCTTGCCGGGATAGTTTATTACATTATCTTGTTCTCCTGCCGGGATAGATTATTATGTTATCTTCTTCCCTTGCTGGGATTATTTTGTGTATTGTGTTGAAAGAAATGGGATCGTGTGGCATGCCGACCACTTATATATTATGAGATGGGATGGAGTGGTACGCCTACCACGTGATATTATGAAATGGGAGCGAGTGGTACGCCTACCACGTGATATTATGAAATGGGAGCGAGTGGTACGCCTATCATGTGAAATTATGAAAAATGGGATCGTGTGGTACGTCGTCCACTTAATAATGTGTACTATGGGATCGTGTGGCACATCGACCACTTATATGAGTCATGGTATTGATGTAGTTTCGTTGTTATATCTGTTGATCCGTTTTCACTGTATTCCCCCGAGCATGCCCCTTCCCAGTTTTATTTGATGTTTTTTGTTGTTATTTCCGTTGCCTTTGTATATATATATATATCTGCTCAAGTTGTTTTTGGTAGGTCCTGTCTAGCCTCGTCACTAGTTTGCCGGGGTTAGGCCAGGCTCTTACCAGCACATGGGGTCGGTTGTGCTGATGCTACACTCTATGCATCTTTTTGCACAGATCCAGGATCAGCTTTTGGATAGCAGCAGTAGGATTGCTCGGGAGCTGTCTTTAGTCCAGGGACTCACGAGGTAGCCTAGCTGGCGTTCGCAGGCCGAAGTTCCTTCTGCGTTTTAGTTTTTTTTCTTTGTTTCGAGACAAACAGTATGTAATATCATTTCAGACTTGTTTTTAGTACTCTATAGCAGTCCGTGAGCTAGTGATACCAGATTTTGGGTAGAGATTCGTCTTAAACTTCCGCATTTTGATTTCAGTTTTATAAGCTTAAAGTCTTCTGCTTTTATTTAATTGTTTTCATATGTTTATATTGTTGAGAAATTATCAGAGAATGTTTACTGTTTGGCTGGCCTAGCTCCGTTAGTAGGCGCCATCACGACTCCCGATGGTGGAAAATTCGAGTCGTGACAACTGAGCTATTGAGAAGTCATTTGTTTGTCTCCCAAAAAGAAAGCTATAAATGGAAAAGAATTTAATGTGCATACTTCATTTTTCTCTTCTATTCATTTTTTCATCAATCAAAGATAGGGATAAACACGCAATAAGTCTTCAAGGGGTTGCAATCCCATGTTCAAGGTAATAATTGCTTGTTCTTTAAAGTTAGATAACAGGATTTTTCCTAATAACAGAAAATCGATAATGTTAAAATGTTTCAAGATTTTAATTGGAGCTGAAATTGTGAAACCATTAACACTTGCAAAACTGTTGCTAAACTTTGGAGTTGCTGCAGTCTTTACAACTAATTGCGCATGATATGGTAAAAAATTATGTCCTTGGTAAAAATTTATGTCCTTGAAACTTTAATTGACGACAGTAGAACTTTGAATGGTTAAAGTTTTGAATATCTATTAGTGTATTGATGTGGGTGCAAGAATATAGTTATTCTTCTCATATTTGATCAAACAAAATATAGAGATTCCACACTCATGCAACGCGTACTATAGCTATGCAGAACAATTGATTTCAAAAAGCTAATTTTTTAACGTTGCGACAAATTTCCCCTATTATTGTTTAAAAACATAAATCATTTCTATTTGTCTAATTAATTGTACTGAATTGGAGTTTTGGCCCGTACTGTTATAGCATGGTCTATTTATATGTAACAGATGATAAAGGCACACTGGATAGAGAAAAAGTAAGAGATATTAAATTTGTATTCAGCATTATATAGAATCATCCTACAACTTTAAAATTATATGCAATCATGTTAACAACTGATTTTCTCATTTTAATTACCAGCTCGATGTTGGGGTTTACTAAAATAATAGTTCCATATTGGTAGTGACAACGTCTGATATTTTCATTTGTACAAACTATAAAGACAATATGTTGCTATATACTTTGGTATCCTTAGCTCACCCGGACCTTTCACTTGTTCTGGAAGGCAATTGGTAGTAACATTGCTGTAAGTTATAATCAATAAAAAATTGGGAGGCAAGAAGTATTAAAATTGCTGCAAATCATTACCTGATCATTGTATAGGTAACATGTTCCAAATTTTGATGATCTATATTCATAGAGAACAGAATGGCATAGTCAAATTACTTTGAGTTTGGATCGTCTAAATATTTAGCGAGATGGCCGTTGGATTGTAGTGTGATCTTGTGATATTCTATGTTGTTTGGAAGTTCAATATTGAAGACTAAAAGAAAGATTAATGGTTGATTCTTCAACTACACTTATTGCTCTATTGTCTCTATCAGCATTCTTACTCAAAATTTAGCTGGAGTTATATAATTAATTTGTATATTAGCTATCTAATGTATCTAATTTGATTTTTTCTATTAGGGGGAATTGAAGACAGAGGGGGCCAAAGATATGTGGGTTTAAGGAAATTATGTGAAAGTAAGTGAAAATGCCAATAGAATTAATTGCACTGGTCATCTAAATAACAGTCTCCCTGGTTCAAATTGGGACCATAATGAACAGTCTGCACCCTAGACCCCATTTTTATCTTGCATTTTTCATGTGTAGAATGATCAATGAGTGAACCTTCAGTACAATTGATTTTCCTTCTCCATGCAACCATAGATCTATTTTCTGTTATTGCATAGAGATGATTTAATTAGGCAGAGTCTGAAAGTGAAATAAGTTGCTAATAATTGGTCTAAAGACCAAAGAAAATCTTTTAAACTTTTAAAACCATCCTTAGATTGTGGAAGATGTTTCTCAGCTTGTTTAACTTCATAGAAATTATAAAGTATAAATTCTTTTTATAAAGCCTCACATTTCTGCTGTCATGCTATTCGGTTTTAAATATCTCATGCACAATATTGCATTCTGGAATGAAACTGCCAAACTGGTATGTTTGCCTGATTTGTTGTTTTCACTAAGTCGGTGACGATTTAGAATGTTCTATTATGAGTGAAGAACACTTGCATCTTTGAAAATGACTCATGCTTGAAAGATTCCAAGAAGAAGTGCACATAGTTTTTTATTGTTGCAATCTTGATGGATATTTATTGCGTCTCATGGAATATTCAGACCTCTTTTATATTACTTGAGTTACTTTTAAGCACCAGGTGAATGACCTTGTTTTTCTGCATTTTCAAGTGAATAAAACTTTAATTGGGTACATATAACTCATCCTTTGTTATAAGATTCCTAAAGGAATAGAGTGTCTTGACGTTATGAGATTAGATTATAGATTATCTTCACTGACATAGAAGACCTACCATCTACCAGTAGTACATGGTTTGAAAATGAAAATTGTTAGCTTCCATACCTGATCTTGCATGTAAACTAGCATGCATTTTCACAACTCATTTATATGGCAGTGTAATTGAAGTATTCAGTCTTCTCAAAAATATTTTCCCGGTTGTCTTTTGTAAACCAATCTAGCAACTAATTCCTAATTAATTCATATTTAGTTGTGAGGAGAATTTGTGTATTTATGAAATTCTTTTCGTGCAAGAGCTGTTTTGAAGCATGCTAAATTTAAAGCTGCTGCCTTTTCTGAAAGCTATACGGATGGGAAAATAGGATTGTATATGACAGACAATGCTCTAAAAGGTATGCCAAATTACAATCAACTAATCCATCTTCATTGTGCTTACTCTCTCTCTCTCTCTCTCTCT
>MU744911.1:19372-45147 GCA_026770625.1 Nicotiana glauca | reverse complement strand
TTCTTGGAATACCGAATAAGGAAAACAAGGGGTGGCTCATGGGTTAGGAAAGGCACCCAGGTCCGCTTGACTGGGGATACCTGGTCGAGCGCCGGTCATGTCCCTCGAGTTTGGGGCGTGACATTATCTCCGTGTCATGCTATTCTAGATTGTCATGCAAAGACAGTCACTTTCGCTATGCCGGGTGTTCCGATGATCGAGTGGCGTGGTATGACTGACTATGTCCCTAGTAGGGTTATATCTTTTTTGAAAGCCCAACGTATGGTTGGAAAGGGTTGTCTATCATATTTGGCCTTCGTGCGTGATGTTGGAGTTGGGGCTCCCAGTTAGATTCTGCTCCTGTTGTGAGGGATTTCCCTGATGTATTTCCTGCAGACCTGCCGGGTATGCCCCCGGACAGGGACATTGATTTTGGTATTGACCTGGTGCCGGGCACCAAGCCCATTTTCATTCCGCCGTATCGTATGGCACCAACGGAGTTAAAAGAATTGAAAGATCAGCTTCAGGAACTCCTAGAAAAGGGGTTTATTCGGCCTAGTGTGTCACCGTGGGGTGCACCTGTGTTATTTGTGAAGAAGAAAGATGGCACAATGAGAATGTGCATTGACTACAGGCAGTTGAACAAAGTAACAGTGAAGAACAAGTATCCCCTGCATCGCATCGATGATTTATTCGACCAGCTTCAGGGAGCGAGTGTGTTTTCTAAGATTGATCTTCGTTCGGGCTATCACCAGTTAAAGATAAAGGATTCAGACATTCTTAAGACGGACTTCAGGACTAGATATGGTCACTATGAGTTTCTGGTTACGTCTTTCGGGCTGACCAATGCCCCGGCAACGTTCATGCATCTGATGAATAGTGTATTTCGCTTGTATCTGGATTCGTTTGTTATTGTATTCATTGATGATATTTTGGTATACTCGCGTAGTCACGAGGAGCACGCGGAGCATTTGCGAGTTGTATTACAGATATTGAAGGAAGAGCAGTTGTATGCTAAGTTCTCCAAGTGTGAGTTTTGGCTTGGTTCCGTGGCCTTCTTGGGACACGTGGTGTCCAGTGATGGTATTCAGGTCGATCCAAAGAAGATTGAGGCGGTTTAGAGTTGGCCTATACCATCCTCGGCCACAGAGATTCATAGTTTCCTCGGTTTGGCGGATTATTATCGCCGGTTCATCCAGGGTTTCTCATTTATTGCCTCGTCCTTGACCAAGTTAACGCAGAAGGGTGCTCCGTTTGTATAGTCGGACAAGTGCGAGGAGAGCTTTTAGAAGCTCAAGACAGCTTTGACCACAACTCCAGTACTGGTCTTGCCATCATCTTCAGGTTCTTACACCGTTTATTATGATGCTTCGAGAGTCGGGATTGGCTGTGTATTGATGCAGGAGGGTAGAGTGATTGCTTATGCTTCTCGTCAGTTGAAGCCCCATGAGAAGAACTACCCTGTTCATGACTTAGAATTGGCTGCTGTAATTCATGCCTTAAAGATTTGGAGGCACTATCTATATGGAGTATCTTGTGAGGTATTCACCGATAATCGCAGTCTTCAACATTTGTTCAAACAAAAGGATCTTATTTGAGGCAACGGAGGTGGCTTGAGTTTCTTAAGGACTATGATATTACCATTTTGTATCATCCGGGAAAGGCCAATGTAGTGGCTGATGCTTTGAGCCGAAAGGCAGTTAGTATGGGGAGTTTGGCGTATATCCCAGTTGGGGAGAGGTCCTTTGCAGTTGATGTTCAGGCTTTGGCCAATCGGTTGGTGAGACCAGACATTTCAGAGCATAGTCGGGTATTGGCTTGCATGGTTTCTCAGTCTTCCTTGTATGATCGCATCAGAGAGCGCCAGTATGATGACCCGTATTTTCTTCTCCTCAGGGATAGAGTTTAGCACGGAGATGCTAGAGAGGTGACTATAGGTGATGATGGTGTGTTGAGGATGCAAGGCTGGATTTGTGTGCCCAATGTGGATGGGCTTAGAGATTTGATTCTTGAGGAGACCCGCAGTTTGTGGTATTCCATCCATCCGGGTGCCGCGAAGATGTATCAGGACTTGAGACAGCACTACTGGTGGAGGAGCATGAAGAAGGACATTGTGGGATTTGTGGCTCGGTGTCTCAATTGTCAGCAGGTAAACTATGAGCATCAGAGACCGGGCAATTTACTTCAGCAGATGGTTATTCCCGAGTGGAAATAGGAGAGAGTTACTATGGATTTCGTGAGTGGTCTTCCTCGAACTTTGAAGAAGTTCGACTCGATTTGGGTGATTGTGGATCGGCTGACCAAGTCTGCGTATTTTATTCCAGTGTGTACTACATATTCTTCGGAGTGGCTGGCAGGGATCTTTATTCGTGAGATAGTCCGATTGCATGGGGTTACAGTTACTATTATCTCGGATAGAGGCACTCAATTTACTTCCCAGTTTTGGAGGACTTTTTAGCGAGAGTTGGGTACACAGGTAGAGCTGAGCACAGCGTTTCATCCTCAGACGGACGGGAAATTCGAGCGTACTATTCAGATATTAGAGGACATGTTGCGTGCCTGTGTGATTGATTTCGGAGGTTCTTGGGATGAGTTTCTACCTCTTGCGGAGTTTGCCTACAACAACAGCTATCAGTCTAGCATTCAGATGGCGCCGTATAAGGCCTTATATGGGAGACGGTGTAGATCTCCGGTCGGTTGGTTTGAGCCCAGCGAGGCTAGGTTGCTGGGGACAGATTTGGTTCAGGATGCCTTAGAGAAGGTGAAGGTGATTCAGGAGAGACTTCGTACAGCTCAGTCGCGTCAGAAGAGTTATGCGGACCGGAAGGTTCGAGACGTATCTTACTCGGTGGGTGAGAAGGTCTTGTTGAAGGTTTCACCCATGAAGGGTGTGATGAGGTTTGGGAAGAAAGGGAAGCAGAGTCCGCGGTTCATCAGACCTTTTGAGGTGCTTAGGAGGATTGGGGAGGTGGCCTACATGCTTGCTTTGCCACCCAGCTTGTTGGGCGTTCATCCGGTATTCCATGTTTCCATGCTTCGAAAGTATGTTGGGGACCCGTATCATGTCTTGGAATTCAGCACGGTTCAGTTGGATGATGATTTGACTTATGATGTGGAGCCAGTAGCTATTTTGGGTCGTCAAGTTCGGAAATTGATATCAAAAGATATAGCTTCGATGAAGGCACACTGGAGAGGTCGGCCCGTGGAGGAGGCCACTTGGGAGACCGAGCAGGAGATGCATAGCAGATACCCTCACCTATTTGAGACTTCAGGTATGTTTCTTGACCCACTCGAGGACAAGCGTTTGTTTTAGTTGGGGAGGACTTGACGACCCGACCCGTCGTCTCATGTATTTCCATCCTGTTTTTCCCATTTATTGGTTCTTCATGATTTATTATATGCGTTTGGTGGGTTTGAGTGGATTTGGATTGAGTTTGGTAGGAAATGGGACAATTAGTCTCTTTAAGGAAGGTTTGGTTTGGAAAAGTCAATCGAAAGTTGACTTGTGAGTTAGAGGGCTTAGTTGTGATTTCCGACGATTCGGTTAGCTTCGGGGGATGATTTGAGGCTTTGGAGCGCAATCGGAAGTAATTTTGGAGGCTCGGTATAGAATTAGGCTTGAATTGGAAAAGTTAGCATTTTGGCGATATTCGATTGATAGGTGAGATTTTGATCCGAGGGTCGGAATGGAATTTTGAGAGTTGCAATAGCTTCGTTTGGTGATTTGTGATGTGTGTGCAAAATTTCAGTTGAATCGGAGGTGTTTAGGTTGGGTTTTTGATCGAATGTGAGTTTTAGAAGAATTTGATAAACTTAGGCTTTGATTTGGTGAAATTTGATGATTTTGGTGTTAACGGTAATGTTTTGATGGTTCGAGCAAGTTTGAATAACTTAATAGATCATATCTGTGCTTTTGATTGAGGTCCCGAGGGGCCTCAAGGTGAGTTCGGGTGGTTAAACGGAGAGTTTTGGAGTTGTTGCATGATTTATGGCTGCTGGTATCTAGTATTTCCGCATCTGCGGAAAAGGGATTGCAGAAGCGGTGGGGTAGATCGCGGAAGCGGTTTTAGAGGGGCTTGGTTCCGCAGAAGCGGAAGGGTTTCCGCAAAAGCGGTCATCGCAGGTGCGGTTTTGGAATGCAGAAGTGGTCCGGGGTGACTTGATGAAAAACCACAGAAGCGGTGGATGAACCGCAGAAGCGGCATTTTGGGTCGCAGAAGCGAAAAGGCCTGGGCAGATATTAAATTAAGTCTTCTTCGCGAATTTTGAAAGAACAAATATTTTGGACTTCGAACTAAGAGGGTTTTTAGCGATTTTTGAAGAGGGTTTCAAGGGCTATCATCAGGTATGGATTCTTGGACTTAGATTATGATATTATGGTGTATAAACATGGATTAACACTGAAAACCCAAGGAATTAAAGGTTAAAAATAGAGGTTAGGGCTTGAAACTTAAGAGAGTTTAAACTTGTGATTTGAGGGGTCAAATGGACTCCGATTCTTGTGAACTTGATATGTATAGACTCGTGGCGAGATAAGGATCGTACTGATGTAAAATTTTCTAGATTTTGAGAAGTGGGCCTGGGTTTTGCCAATTTCGTGTTTTTCGATATTTTTCTAGTCTTTTCGATTGGGTTATATCCCCTTAGCCTATTGTAATGTATTCGTTGTGGTTTTGTCCAGATTCGACGCGCGAGGAGGTCGATTCGAGAGGAAAGGGCATTGCGAGCTAGTATTTGGCCGGCTAGAGGTGAGTAATGGATATAAATGATGCTTTGAGGGTTTGAAACCCCGGACTTTTACATTGTAATGCTATATTGAGGCGTGACATGCATTCCACGATGAGTGCGAGGTCGTTTACTGTTGGGGATTGAGACTTGGTCCATCTCGAGTGTTAACTTCTACTATATGGGCGATTGAGTCGCATACTTTATCATTGTAAATTAGGCTTATTGCCGTGTTTGGGGCCTTGTGCTGACTTGTAGAATCCTTAGGGGATCCTTATGTGTTTTCCTCACTTGTGTGCATAACATATACTCTCAGTCATGTTTTCAACTGTTAAAAATAATAATATAATAACTGTATTTTATACATGAATATTAAATGGAAAAGGACATGAGGGCTGAGATCCCTATAGTATGTCATGCCCGATTGGCTGTGAACTTATTTGACTGAGATGGGTCGAGGACCCGATAGTGAGGATGTTCCCATTGATATGGATCGGTTTGCACGCCGCAACGATGATATATTGATATTGAGGCCGAGAGCCTATTTGATGCCACGACATGGCTAATATTGCGCTTGGGCTGTAGGATCCCCTACGGAGTCTGTATACACCCCAGTGAGCGTCGTCGACATTAAATAAGTGGAGCGGGCCGCACGCCGCAGCGGGTACTAGAGTGTACCGTTATATGTGTTGCATCTTTACTTGCATTATTCCTTGACTGTATTACTTGTTGGTTACCGTTTCACTGATATTTATCTAAACTGCTAGATATAGATTACTTTGTGCATTTTCTGCATTTTCTTAATTTCAGCCTATAGTTATGTTTATTACTCACTGGGTCGGAGTACTCACTTTACTCCTTGCACCTTGTGTGCAGATCCAGGGCATTCACAGGCTGAGTGAGCTTTGACCAGCGTTCTAGAGTTCTTATTCCGGGAGTATTTGAGGTAGCTGCAGCGTGTTCACAGCCGTTGATTCTCCTTTCTATCCCTATCCTTTTATTTTCGCATTATCAGCTTTTAGGCAGACTTTGTAGTAGGATGCTACTCTGTATTTTAGAGGCTCATGTTCGTGACGCCGGGTCCATGTTGGGCTGTATTGATATTTGTTAGATTTTTGTTCCGCATTATTATCAGTATTTTGGGCCTTGACTTAAATGTCATTTATCTTCATCTGTTTAATTAATGGGGTTATGGTTATAAATGGTCGAGCTTGCCTAGTAGTGTGCTGGGATCTATCATGATCGGGTTGGGGTCGTGACAGACGGGTACTAGCATGCAATAAGTAACGATATTATTCCATATTTAATACCTTAACGAGGTGGGTAAGGGTAGACATGGATATGATGACCACGCGATAACACCACGTGTATAAATGATTACCGGGTGTTGTGTGGGGTGATCCATGTTATTTATAAACCTAGGACCCCCCTTTCCCTCTTTATTTGTTCACTTCCTTTTTTTTAGAATTTTAAAGTTGCTTAGTTTTCAATTCTTCAATTTCTTCTTTTTATTTCAATTACTTGCACCTATTATGCAAATATCTCTTTAAATTGTTCGATTTTTTAGTTCTATTTTTTCCCAAAACCTCCGCCCCTTTTGCTTCTTTTTCTAATTTACTTGCATCAATTATTTGACGCCTTCCCCTTTACTTGGGCATTTTCTCTTTAATTATAAAAAAAAACTACTTCCTTCCAAATTTCAGCACTCTTTAAAACTCATTTACTTCTTTTTTTTGCAACCATTATGTGAAAGTACTTAGTATTTACAATGCTTGCTTGTATTTGTTGTTTGTATTTAAAGTCACAATTGTAGCATGGCCGGGAACCACACTAGTGGGTCTTGAGGGGTGCCTAACACCTTCCCCTCGAGATAACTTCAATCCCTTATCCATTCTCTAGTCCTTTCTTAAGTTAAGTTTCCTTTAAGTGTCCTAATGCACTTTAAGGCTTTTACCATTTCATGCTATTTGTGACTTTGTGCTTCTTTACATGTCTTTACCTGTTTTAAGTATTTAATCTTTCTTCTACTACGAAACTGACTTGGCTCTTTGTTTCTTTTTTTTTTATTTCTCTTAATGCTTTCCTTTATCGCTTTCCTTCACTGCTGTTGTAAATTGTGAGAAATTGTTGTAATTATTACTTTATGAACGTAAAAATATGTGACGACCTGTAACTGCATTTTTCAACATCATATTCCACTCGTGCCAAACAAAATACCATAGGAACGCTTATAATGAGTGGTTGCGCCCTTCCGATGTCATTACCCCTAAATTTGGCAAAGGTGTATTTGCGGTAAAACTAGTCGATCAATGGTGTAGTCGATGGTTCTGTGCCTTTCGCTCTTGAGTTGTCCGCTCAAGGGTACCAGTCTAATACCCCATAGAAACCATTTCTCTTTAAATCATGCATGCATCATGGTCAAACCTAGCTGAGTCAGTTATGTTGTCCACATAATGACTCTTTAAGATAGCCTTGTCGAAAGTCCACTGAGTTTCCCTGAAACCCAAACAGACCTTATCACGTTATGTGCATTTATTTGGATAATTAAATGCTGCTTTTGCCAGTTATTGATATTTAAATAGTCGAGTCTGGCGGGGGTAAGGGCCTAACACTTTTGTTTTGCAGAAAATGAGGCACGAAGTCCCCAGATTCGGCATGGTCACCAACATCCACCCCAAATTGCTGAGTTGGTGGGGAGATCTTCATTCCAGCGATCAAGCTCTTGTCAGGAAGCATCTAGGAAACCTGCCTTCCCTTTTAGAAATTCAATCCAACAACAAAATTATTGAAGCTGCTACTCTATTTTGGGATTGCGATAGGTCGGTATTTCGCTTTGGAGACATTGAGATGACGCCTTTGTTTGAGGAAATATAAGGACTAGCTGGGATACCATGGGGAACTCCGGGTTTGCTAATGCCGGGAAATCACAAGGGTAGGGGTTTTCTCAAAATGATGGGTCTAAAGAAGAATCCCGACTTGACATGTTTGAAGAAGTCATACATTCCCTTTGACTATTTGTATGAAAGGTACGACCACGACAAATCTTACCCTACTTATCTTGGCGAGTTCGCCCTCACCTCATTGGGGCACATCCACCGAAGGGTCTTTGTCTTCGTGTTCTATTTCCTGGGAATGATAGTGTTTCGAATGAAGAAAACAAGAATCCATACCAGGCTAGCCATGTTCACCAAAACCTTAATAGAAGGAATTAACGGACAACCATTCAGTCTTGTGCCAATGATAGTTGCAGAAATATACCAAGCCCTAGAAAGATGTCAACAGGGAGACAAACGTTCTGAGGGTTGTAATTTTCTACTCCAATTATGGCTCATGGAACACCTCCAAAATGGTGAGTACCGACAGGAAATATATTGTAGAGACTGGGACGATCATATCGCCTTTCATCGCCCAAAACGAATGAATTACATGCCCAACATGTTCGCCCAACCAGAAAATGCTAGAGAATGGGTCGAACTCTTTGACAATCTTATTGAGGATCGAGTGCAATGGATGTTCGAGTGGTTCCTCATTCGATCTAGGGATGCGCCATTTATTATACTCATCGGATTGAGAGAAACTTATCCTTATGTCCCTCTTCGAGTCATGAGACAGGCAGGTAGGAAGCAGGTTATACCAAGGGTCGACAAGATGAGTCACTTCCGAGCTGACTTCCAGGACGACGATAGCTCTTACAAGTGCCAAGCCCAACACATGTGGCATTGCAAAGTCGTCATGGGAAGGGATACTATTGAACTAGATCGCTACCATACTGGTCGTACCCCACACTATTTAGGCTGGTTGGAAGACAATCACAACGATTTGGGTCAACCCGAGTTTGTTCGAGGTCACAAGATCATTGATGAAAAGGATGAAGTACAGGTAAAATACAACCAACTGCGCAAGAGGATGCGGGAATGTGAAAATGAGCACTGTGAAATACAAGAAGCCAATCAAAAACTAATTAGAGAATGGAAGGATATGGCTGCCAATGCCAACAAACAACTAATCTACTTGGAGCGAGGCATAGTAGAACTGGAAAAGAAGTTTCTGAAGGGGGTCGAAGATTGCCGAGTTACTGAAGGAAATGAAGGTGGGCATCTAGCTAGGGCCTACTTGCTGCTAGGAGTGCGCGAGTTAGAAGAGCTCTACGAGGGATCCAACACTATCGAATATGGGGAAGGTCCTTCTGGGACCAAATAGATAGGAGTTTCTTTTCCTTTGCAAATGTAATAAGGCCTATGGCCATTAGTGACATTTTATTCCATGTTATTTAGTGTCATTTTGGGATTCGTCTTATTTTCTTATCAATAAAATAAGGCATTTAGCATTCTAAGTTCTCTAAATTTACTGGTCGTTAGGTCTACCTCAGGCATAACGAGGTCCCCAAAATTAGGACACACATTATATTTTCTGCACTACGTGTTTAAATATTGCAACAATCTTTTCTTATAATCCTTACTAACTTGCTACCTTTTTATTTTTACTTTTGTTTATTCCCCTCCCCAAAGGTTAGTTCGTGAACTCTGGCAACATCAGCATATTTTACCAGATCCAGGGGCCTTCCACCTACTCCTCCTCCCAGTCCTGTCAAACACAAAGGCAAAAGAAGAATGCTGAACGGGTAGAGGTCACACGTAGTTCCATGGTCCCCAAGGAGAATGCTTCTCAAATAGAACAAAAGTTACTGAAATTCCATGAAGAGCTTGATCAAGTCCGAAATTTGGCAAGTATGTCATTTTCCCTTGCCGCCCAGAAGTTACTCAGAGTCCCATATCTACACAAAACGTCCCAAAACAACTCGCTCCTCACCACCATTGCAATACTTGACACACTTCTAGCAACACTCCGTTGTTCATCCCGGAACCATTGAAGTCCACGAATGACCACTGCCACAACCAACACAACACCCCCATCTACGTGGAGACTGTGCCACACTTTACCCAGCCTCTCTCAAGCACACCCGAGTCTGATGATAAGGATTTGCTCATCAAAAATTTGGCGGAAGAACTTAAGAAGCTGACCACTAGGATCCAAGGCGTTGAAGGTAGTAAAGGAATTAAGGGGCTAAACTATGAAGATCTATACATACAACCCGATGTCAAAATGCCCGAGAGGTACAAACCTCCCAAGTTCAAAATGTTCGATGGTACAGGGGATCCCAAGGTTCACTTGAGAACATACTGTGACAAGCTGGTCGGAGTAGGAAAAGATGAGAAGATCCACATGAAGCTTTTCATAAGGAGCCTGAAAGGAGATGCTCTGTCTTGGTACATTAGCCAAGACCCAAAGAAGTGGTCAAACTTGGTTAGTATGGTGTCCGACTTCATGGATAGGTTCAGGTTCAACATGGAAAATGCACAGGATGTGTTTTACATTCAGAACTTAAAGAAGAGACCCACAAAAATGTTCCGCGAGTATTCCACTTGTTGGAGATCAGAGCCTGCTAAGGTTCGATCCGCTTTAGGGGAAGAACAAATGAACAAACTTTTCGTCCGGGCTCAGGATCCGCAATACTATGAAAGACTGATACTGATCGAGAACCATAAATTTTCTGACATCATCAAGCTAAGAGAAAGGATTGAGGAAGGTATCAAGAGTGGCATGGTTACTAACTTTGAAGCTTTGCAAGCCACCAACAAGGCTCTGCAGTCAGGTGGTACATCCAAGAAAAGGGACGTAAGTGGCGCAATGGTTGCACAGAGAACCAAATCACCTGTCAAATACCAAACCTACCCAATATCTCCACTTACATATCGGACCACTCCAAATTTCCAAACACCCGCACCTTCCTACCAAGCTCCACCACCTACCTATCAATCGCCTCCACCTTCTACATACCAACCTGTTGCACTCAGATATTCCCAACCCACACATGTCTACCAAGCTTACAATTTTCATCCATCTCACTATCAATCACCTCTTACTCGCCAAAACTTTCCTAGACCTCGACCAAATTTTGACCGCAGACCTCCCAAAGAGTATACCGCCATTTTTGAACCAATCGAGCAGCTGTACGAGAGACTCAAAGCTACTGGCTATGTCACCCCTATCCCTGCTATAACCCCTGAAAACCCTTCCTAATGGGTCAACCCAAATAAAACCTGTGCATACCATTCTGGCATGAAGGGGCATACTATTGATGGATGTCGTTCCCTGAAGGACAAGATCCAGGCTTTGATTGACAACAAGATTATTGTGGCAAAAGAGCCTGCTCCAAATGTTTGCCACAACCCTCTACTAGATCACAAGTGTGGAGGTGTGCATGTGATTGAAATAGAAGACGACTGGTATCCTAAAGGATCAATCGGTTTGATCACGGAAGGTGACGATCCAAAGAAACCAACAGTCACTCTTAATCTGATTGTGGTCCAAATTCAGCCTTCTGAAGATGCTAAGGTGAACATGTCCATACCACTTGAGTTTGAAACACCAGCCTCTGCAAAGACGCCAATACCAATTGAGGTCGAATTTGGGGCCACAAAGGCACCTGAGCCATTTGAAGTTGTTGTATTACCTTCCAAAGCAAGGGTGCCCATCCTAGTGGCAATGATAGCCGTAACACCATTCCACACAAAAGCCATACCATGGGATTACACAGCCGAGGCAAGAAGGAAGGGGAAAGCCAAGTTTGGGAAAGCAGTTGCGGCACAAGGTATGACAAGAACCGGTAGGGTTTATACCCCGGAACACTTGGTTGAGTCGAGTAAGCATACCTTTAGTCGACAAGTCATCATTGAAACCGGGCCCGATGATCTCTGGAGAAAGATACAAGCAAAGGAATACTCAGTCATTGACCAGCTGAACAAAACACCGGCACAGATCTCTACCCTGGCTTTGCTACACAGTTCCTATACACACAAATATGCCTTGTTGAAGGTGCTGAGTGAGGCATATGTACCAAGCAACATCACTGGAGGGGAAATGGCAAACATGGTAGGTCAAGTATTGGAGAGTCACAAAATCACTTTCCACGAGGATGAGCTGCCATCGGAAGGTGGGGAAACTTACCACCACATCGAGCGAGTCAACGTCGTCGATAAAGATAAATAGTGGGACAACAAAATTGAAAGCATACTGAATTGGAGCGGGTATGAGCCTGGCAAAGAACTTGGCAAGAATCTCCAAAGAATTTCTAAGCCCATCAAGCTCAAGAAGCATGGCACCACCTTCGGATTGGGGTATGAGTATACCTGGAAAGAATTCAAGAAATGGTCGCCACCCTGGCGTGGTCCTTACTATCCATTGGAGCAGCTGATACCCGTATGGAGCAGACTTTCCAACTGGCCGAAATCATCTATGGGTCAGAAGAAGAGGAAGCATTAGCAGCAATGAAGAACTTATTCCTAGGAGATGATGACATGGATTGCTGTGTTATTTTTTAGGAGGAGGGGGAGGAAGGCCCTTCCATATAGGCTGTAAACAAATGAGCATGCCTCGATAACTGGACCATCAGAACCACCAGAGCCCAGCGCGCCTCGGGGTAGCAAGGCTCAACAAAGCACCACGCACTATTTTGTTTTACTAGTTTATTTTCCTTTCACATTTTTTATTTTTCGTAAGAAAGAGCTCCGATGTTCAAAACATTCATGGAATTATTAAAGTATTTCAGTTTCTTATAAATCTTACGCTTATTATTTTTCTTTACTTTACTCAAACAACATTACCATTACTTATCTTGATAAACCAATGACTGTGACATGAACGAGACAATGCAACAAATGGACATAGATTCAAAGGAAGACGATATACCGGAAGAGATAGTTAAGGAAGTTGAGAATTTCGAAAATAGGCCTAAGTCCAACTTGGACGAGACTGAGATTGTCTACCTGGGAGATGCAGAAAACATCAAAGAAACACGAATCAACATCCATTTGTCACCATCAGAAAATAAAGAATATACATAGTTCCTAAGAGAGTATGAAGACATATTCGCCTAGTCATATGACGACATAAATGGTCTAAGCACATCCATTGTGGCTCACAAATTGCCGAATGATCCGGCCTGTCCACCGGTGAAGCAGAAGCTCAGAAAGTTCAAGCCAGATATGAGTTAGAAAATCAATGAAGAAGTCACTAAGCAGATCAAAGGTAAGGTTCTCAAGGTAGTAGAGTATCCGACGTCCCGCCGAAGTAGAAATCCATCCTTGAGGATCATACAAGAAGCAGAAATCAATGATGTAGAATGGGTAAAGAGTCGCTACAAACAGTTAGCCCTCATAGAAGGTAGAAGAATGAATGCAGTGTGCCATGGTCAGCTTTATCAAAACAGAATGACCAGAGCCTTCAACNGGAAACCAAGAACTCCAAGCTACTCCCATACCTGCATCATATACAGGAGTTGAGAAATAGGTTCACAAAGACGGAATTCCAACATGTTCCTAAAGTCTAGAATGAGTTCGCCGATGCATTGGCTACCCTGGAAGCTATGATAAAACATCCAGATAAGAACTTCATTGATCCTATTCCCGTGAAGATCTATGGTCAGCCGGCTTACTGTGCTCATGTCGAAGAAGAAGCAGATGGAAAATCTTGGTTTCATGATATCAAGGAATATTTGGCAAAAGGAGAATATCCCGAGCTCACAAATGCTACTCAGAAGCACACACTTCAGAGACTGTCTAACAATTTCTTTCACAGCGGAGGAATCCTGTATAGGAGGACTCCAAATTTGGGATTACTAAGGTGTGTCAACGCAAAAAAAGCATCCAAACTACTAGAAGAAATCCATGATGGGACCTGTGGACCACATATGAACGGCTTTGTCTTAGCCAAGAAGATACTCTGGGCAGGTTATTTTTGGATGACTATGGAGATGTACTGCATCCAGTACATTTGAAAGTGCCACCGTTACCAGATACATGCCGACATGATAAGTGTGCCTCCAAATGAGCTTAATGTAACAAGCTCGCCATGGCCGTTCGCCATAGGAAAGAGATGTTATCGAACCAATCGAACTTGCCGCATCAAATGGGCACAAGTTTATCCTAGTAGCAATTGACTATTTCACCAAATGGGTTGAAGCAGCATCTTACAGAGCAGTGACTAAGAAAGTCATGGAAGACTTCGTCCGTGACCGTATCATTTGTCGATTCGGGATTCCAGAATTAATTATTACTGGCAATGCCTCCAACTTCAATAGCGACTTGATGAACTCTATGTGTGAAACCTTCAAGATCAAACACAAGAATTCCACAGCTTACATGCCTCAGATGAATGGAGCAGTGGAAGCCACCAATAAGAATATCAAGAAGATAGTAAGGAAGATGATAGGAAAGCATAAAAAATGGCATGGGAAGTTATCATTTGCTTTGTTGTGGTACCACACCACAGTCCGCACATCAACTGGGGCAACTCCCTACATGTTGGTTTACAGAACATAAATGGTCATCCCCCCCCCAAGGTCCATACAAGAAGCAAAACTCGACGATGTAGAATGGGTGAAGAGTCATTACGAGCAGTTGGATCTTATAGATGAGAAAAGAATGAATGCAATTTGCCATGGTCAGCTTTATCAGAATATAATGTCCAGAGCTTTCAACAAGACAGTCAAACCAAGACGGTTCACACCGGGGCAGCTGGTGTTAAAGAAGATTTTTCCACATCAAGATGAAGCCAAAGGGAAGTTCTCTCCTAACTGGCAAGGCGCATACATGGTTCACCGGGTTCTGACAGGAGAAGCCCTCATGCTTGCAGAAATGGACGGAGAAGTTTGGCCAAAACCAATCAATTTAGATGCAGTTAAGTGATACTATGTGTAGCATTTATGATTTCCTTGTATGATGTAATTTGAACTACGTCTGACCTGATTCACGTTTAAGAGGGGATACGTAGGCAGCCTTATGCGTTCGGTCATAATTCAATAAATTTTCATTTTCCCCCCGCAGTTGGAAACTGGGGCAGAATTTTGAGGAAGACCCTCAAAATTCCGAAGTAACTTCAGCCGATCATCGCAAGCAGCCGTCAAAAGTATCGACCCAGTAAACTGGAGCAGAATTTTGAGGAGGACCCTTAAAATTCCGGAGCAAGAGAGGTTGCAATGTCTTGAATCGCATCATAGTCGCCGGTTCGTCTAAAGAAATCTATTTTTCAATTATGTATTTATGTTACATTTTTACTAAATCACGTATGTCTATTATCAAGATTGCTTTGTTTAGTGACGCTACCCCGATGGTATACAACATCACTGAAAACGGAGCCAAGCAGGACATGCAAAGTTCACGGGGATACGAACTAACCTTTCCCCTCTACAAAACTCACGATTTTTCTTTGGATGCAGGCACCCAAATTGCAAATCACTAAATGCATTTACACACTCATACTTTTCGGGAATACGACCCTCAGAACCATCACCTATTCGCATTTGCTATCCGTACACGGCATCCCCAAAAACCACAATATCGCAATCAGCTATCAGCTATCAGCTATCAAGCCATCAACTAAGGGATTTTACTAGTGTTCGCCTTTTACTTTTTTGCATTGCATAAGGCTAGATTTTTGCCTTCCGAGGTTAAGCTCTACCTCCATCTGCATTTTTCTGCATTGCATAAGGCTACCTTTCCGTCTTCTGAGGTTAAGCTCTACCTCCATCTGCATTATTCTACATCGCATAAGGCTACTTTTTTGCCTTTTGAGGTTACGCTCTACCTCTATCTGCATTTTTCTATATTGCATAAGGCTACCTTTCTTCCTTCTAAGACTAAGCACTGTCTCCATTTGCTTTTCTGCATTGCATAAGGCTACCTTTCTGCCTTCCGAGGTTAAGCTCTACCTCCATATGCATTTTTCTGCATTGCATAAGGCTACCTTTCTGCCTTCCGAGGTTAAGCTCTACCTCCATCTGCATGGCTGAAATATCGCCACTTTATTTCTTTCTTGCATGGCTGAAATATCGCCACTTCATTTAAATCTTGCATCGGCTGAAAGATCGCCATTTTATTTAAATTTTCTTGCATGGCTGAAATATTTCCACTTCATTTAAATTCTACATCGGCTGAAAGATCGCCATTTTATTTACATTTCTTGCACGGCTAAAATAGCACCATTTCATTTACATCTTGCATCGGCTGAAATATCGCTACCTAAATCCTGCATCGGCTGAAAGATCGCCACCTTCTGTATTTCATGGGCTGAAAAATCGCCAAATTGTCCAAAGGCGTCATTGTTCGGAGGCACCATTTTCATAGCCCGAGAACGACATGTCATGGCCTGAGGCCCCCATTTTATCTTTTGCATATCATTATTTAAAGGCATCATAGTTCGGAGGCATCATCTTCATAGCCCGAGAACATCATTTCATAGCCTGCGAACCCTTTATTATACGCTTCATGGCCCAAGACATCATGGTCTGAGGACGTCATCCTAACTGTCCGAAGACAACATTGATGGTCCAACGGGAACTTGCATCACGTTTAAATTTATGCACAATATATGTTCACATTGCTCATTTGCAGGTAAACCGGCTAGCAATGAATGTCTCAGCAGGAGCGACCCCGCTCCAGTTCCTGCAGCCTACTAGAATTTGACCGCCTTCCCAATCGGAATATCGCGTCCCTTTTTTGAAAATCTCCATCGGCATATTCCGCCTGAACCACGAACTACATACGACTTGATTCCTGTAAAACTATGTATATGTAGGCAAATCAAGAACTAGAGCATGGTTAATCGCTTCAAACCATTCCGTTCAGTCAAAATTGGCCATCATATCTTTACCCGACAACTCTTTCATCCTTCCCGGGTAAAAAAGGGAAGCCGTTGATACCCAATTTTTCTCTATGTATTTTTTTTACATACAAAAGACTTTCAAAATAACATGTATATGCATATATAAGCATGCCCAAGGGTTTTGGTATTTTTTCTAATTTTTAAAATCAATTTGTTGTCCATTTTTAGCAGTACAAAAATCAGTAATTATTCCCAAAATTATCAATTTTGGTGAATAATTAATTTTATTCTCATATTTATACCAAAATATAGTTAACGTGATTTTTTTATATTTTTACAAATTTATCTGGTATTTTTAAAGCTAAGCTGCATACAATTGCAATTTTAGCCTATTTTAAGATTAATAGCATTTCTATAATTGTCAAATTGGTTTCAAAATTTTTTAGTTAATATTTATATATTATTAAATTATCTCAGTACTTTTAATTTGATTTTAAAATTATTTTTACTATTTTTATAAAATAAAAGGGAAAACTAGCTATTTAACATTTAGTCTCATTTTATTTCAATTACAACCTCTTTTACATTTAAATTTTAACCCTTAACTGACCCAATCCTAACCCTAACCGGATCGGCCTATTTTTTTTTAATTTGATCCAACCCATAACCCAATCCAAATGGCCCTACCCGGTTGCCACCTACCCTTTTAAATCTAGGCCGTTGATCATATAGATCAACGGCCATAATTCACCCTTCCATAATTATACCCAAATGACCTACCCTAATCCCTCATTTTCCATCTCTTAGCCACCCTTGAATACTCTCCACTCTCAAGACTCTCTCGAAGGTTCTTCGAACCCTAATCGTCTCCAACCCTTTTTCCACCGTACTTTCACCGGAATCCATGGCTTCTCAAGCCATGGATGGGCTGTACTCACTCCTCTCCACCATTAGACCTTGGGAGTTCGAGGTTTTGAAGTTCGAATTTGATGGTTCTCTTTTAGATCTTCTCAGATCTTTGGTTCCATGGCTTCTCCGGCCATGCTCCGGCATATTCAAGCACGAGAAGCCCGATTTCTAACCTCTTCGACTCAGGATCTGACTTTTTCAAGCCTTTCTCATTTTCTAGGGTTTCTCCGAAACCCTAAGCTGTTCGAGGTTTTTCTCTATTTATTTTCTTAGATCTATGGTATGTTTGTCTTCTACTGGACCTCTAAATTGTTTTTCCCAAATTTTCTTTTCAAAATCGTTTATTTTCGATTTAAGGTTTCTAAAAGGTTTTCAAAAATATCTTTCTGATTCTTACCTGTTCTTTTCTTTATGTGTGTTTTTCTATATTATGCTCGTATATTGTCTTTTTACTACGCGTGTTTTGTTCTTCCGCTTCTCCTTTCTACTATACATGTTACTCTTGTGCTCACATGGTAATCCTTGTTATGTTTTCCTTAGTCTTCCACTATATGTGTTTACTGTTGAGTTCTTTGATTTTGTTTGCTTTACTAGACTCTGTTTGTGTTCTTGCTAAGCATGTTTCATCTACTGTGGCTTAAGTTTACACCACTTGCTTAAGTTTAGACTTTTCTAAAACATGCTCTTTTATGCTCTTAAATCAGCTTTCTTTCTTTGTTGTATCAAACCTGCTATCATATTTATTTTTTTTCTCATAAGGCTCTGAAACAGACCTTTAAAGTCTGTTTCAATGGCTTGCCTTCTCATCTCTATGTCTGATTCGATTTGAAAACCTAGGATTTGGGGGTTTTCTTTGGCAAGTTTGATTTGGTGGTTGGACTAGGGTTCTGCAATGAACCCTGGACTCTCAAACTTACTTTGAATCTACAAACTGAACTTGTATCCCTTTGCTTATGATTCTGAACCTTTCAATATTAGACTCTTTTCTAAGTAACATGACGACCCTTTTTGTTGGATTTGTCTGCTTTATATATGAGAAATTCTTCTTTCAAAAAGGTTTTGCCAACTACTAATTGATTCTCCATTCCTTTAATGGGGTTTGACTGATTGTTACTGATCTTCTCTAATTGAACCATCTTTACCTTTTCCCGACTTGGTTCATTCGAACAAATCCTGTTATTTTGATTTTTACTGACTGTTTGATTGGTTTCATTTCCTTACTTGTCACAAACCATGTACCACTGAACTTTGCCATAAATAACTCTTGTGTATTTACCCTTTTGTGTTACTTTGGAAAAGATTTTAATCAAATTTCTTTCCTTATTTGTCTCCCACCTGTTTGAAATCAGAATCCCTTAACTGAAGGGAGATTTGATTGATTGCAAACTATTCCATTACCTTTTCTTACTTGTTTTCTGCACTATAAAAGGGGCACGACCCTTCTACCCTTCTGCATGGAGACAACCTTGAACCCTCAAGTTCAACACTTACAAACCAGTTACACTTCGAATTGTATGTTCTTACACACACTCTCAATTACAATACTCTTTCAATTCTCTACACTCTTTTGAGATCTTTTGTACTACTTGCCTGCAACTTGGCTTTTCAAGACTACTGTTTTACTTATTTGTTTCCCTGAAACTGGTATGTCTCAATTTTTATTTCAGCTTCCTCCCTATGTGTTTACTTTACAATGTCCTTACTCTGGTCTACTTTGTTGTTTATGTTCAATATTCGACTATGCATGTTCTTTTCTTGCACCTGTTTCTATTGTGAATACCTACCCCTAGTCCCTTCTATGTGTTTGAGTTAAGGTTCATGGCCTGACAGTATTCAAATTACTACCCAAGTCTGAACCTGATCCTCAATGGATCCTAACTCCTAAGATTTGGCTAACAGGTTGGTCAGGGGTGTGCCAGCACTCTTAATTGCTGGGCATGACAACCATCCTTCCATAGCTTTCCCTAATTCCCCTTCTATGCACTTACACTTACTCTTAGACTCTAAGTTCTGCCCCCCTCCTATGAGCCTTGCCTTGGGATCTTGAGTTCCCTCTGAACTTGGACATTCGAGGGCTGGCCCTTCTACACTGCACTATAATCTAATTCTGCAATGTATTTGGGGTGTAAGCACTGTCCGGAGTCCACTTGAGGCTCTTGGGAACTTTGACACATCCCAAATAAGAGAAAGGCTTTGGAAATCTGATCGCTGGAAGTTGGTTTATTTCATATTTTAGACCTTGGGTCTGAATTAGGCTCCTTGGTTGTAGTTTAATTTCTGATGTAATTTTACTTTTCTTGATTCATTCAGGGTGTAATAATTTGTAATAACTTATGGAGTATATAGTGAAAAGGGTAGGGTGACTCATGTTATGCATGTGGGTAGACATCATGCTTTAGGTATTTATTTTTGCAATCACAGCTTGTTTTCCGCCTCTACATCTGCATATAAAAATCCTGCCTATAAGTTATGCATTTCATCAGGAATCATTGTTGATACCCAATTTTTCCCCACCTATTTTTATACTCAAAATACTCTCAAAATAGCATGTACATGCATATATAAGTATGCCCAAGAATTTTGACATTTTTTTTAATTTTTAAAGCTTTTTAAAATTATTTTATTATTTATTTTAGCAGTACAAAATCCAATAATTATTCCCAAAACTATCATTTTGGTGAGTAATTTATTTCAATCCTCATATTTACACGACAATATAATTAAGGTGATTTTCGTACGTTGTTTTTACAGATTTATTTGGTATTTTAAAAGCTAAATTGCATACAATTGCGATTATAGCCTATCTTATGATTAATAAATATTTTATAACCATAAAATTGGTCCCAACAGTTTTTAAATTAATAGTTACACATTATGAATCAGTTCAGTGTTTTTAATTTGCTTTTAAAATCGTTTTTACTATTTTTTATAAATTAAAAAGGGAAAATTGGCTATTTAATATATAGCCCATCTGCATTTCAATTATAGCCACATTAATTGCCTTAATTGACCCCATTCCAGGCCCAATTTTGGACCAGTCCAACCCAACCCCTAACACATTTAAATTACCCGACCGGGCCTTTCTTTTAATCATAACCGTTGATCTAAAAGATCAACGGCTCACACCCGATCTTTCCTTTTTTAATTTACCAAACCCCCCAACCCTAATTCATTCCCCCTAACCTGCCTCCCTTGAATCCTCTTCCTCTCCCATTCTCTCTGCAAACCCTAGTCGCCGCCACCTAAACTAACCCTAATCCCTTCGATTCTCGCCGGTTTCCATGGCTTCTCAGGCCATGGAACCCTCATACTCACCTCCTATCGCTCCTGTGTGCCTGGTACTCGAAGGTTTGAGGCTAGACTTCAAAGGTCTCCACTCAGACCCCCGCTGATTTGAGGTTTCTGGCCATCTCCGGCCTGGCTCCGGCATATCTTAGCCTCCTGAGCCTGTTTCCAGCCTTATCTGATTTAGATCGGACCTTTTCCAAGCCTTTCTCATTCTAGGGTTCACCTGAAACCCTAGCTGTTCGAGGTTTTTCTCCTATTCTCTTCAGATTTGTGTGTATTCATGCTCTATTTTTGAGTTCTCAAAAGATTTCCCCATTTTTTCTTTAAAAATTTTACTTTCAAAGTCACTTCTTTCCGATTTAGGGTTTCTGAAAATTCTTAAGTGTTTTTCTGACTTTTCTTTGTGTATGTTTGTCTCTACTATGTTGTTATGTTTTCCTTTTACCACGCATGTTCTTCTACTGTGTTTCTATGCTATGTTTTCACATGCTTTCCCACTATGTTCTGCTATTTTCCTTCCACTATGACTTGATATGCTTCACCTACTGTATTTTCCTACCGCGTTCATTAAGTGTTCTTATTATTTTTACCTTTTTAAGTTTCCTCTAGAATACCTGCTTAAACATGTTTTCCTCTACTGTTTCTTTTTCTCTCATTATGTCTCGAATTAATTTCCTTATTCTGTTTACTTTGAACTTTCTACTGTATTTGCATGTTTCCTCATTTTGTCTTCTTTGCATCTAATTCAAATAAAAAACCCTAGGATTTGGGGTTTTTGGGCGAGTTTGGTCTTGTGTGTTTGGACTAGGGTTCTATTTGAGCCCTGGACTCTCTCAAACTCTCTTTGGATCTATGTATTGAATTCGAACCCTATTGTGTATGACTCTGAATTCTTCTATACTAGACTCTTCTGATTAGCATGACAGTCCCTTTATATGTGTGTTAAAATATTTCTTCAAAAGGGTTTTCCAACTTATGTTCAAATCAGAATCTTTTTTTGGAATTAATTGATTGTTACTGATTCTTCTTAAGCAAAGCCTTTCTTTACCTTTTTCTGACTTGGTTCATTCATACAAAATTTTTGACTCATGATTGCTTGGCTGTCAATTGGTTTCCTTTCCTTAATTTGCACAACCGTGTACTGTCAAAACCCTTCCCTTAAATAACTATTATGTATTTACCCCTTCTTGCACTACTTTGAAAAATGTTTAATTAACCTCTTTCTTTATTTACTTTGCCCGTTTAAAATCAGAATTCCTTAATTAAAGGGAAACCTTATGTGATTGATTTTCAAACTATTTTCTTACCTATTTCTGCTTCTTTTCTGCACTATAAATACATGGCTTCCTTCAACACTACACACACGATTAAGCACACAGAAATCACAACTCTCTTATAAACTTATACTCTTACTTCTTGACTGCACTTTTGGCTTTCATAAGGCTAATGTTTCTCCCTACTTGCTTCTTTGAACTGGTATGTCCTAAAATTAATTTCAGTATCATTCTAATGTGTTTATTTATAGTCTTTGTATCCACGTATGCTTTCAACTCTCTGCAAAGATAATTTTGAAGTACCTACATGCTTTCGCCTGCTCTTTCTTTGTTTGTTGCTGCTAGTATAAACAATTGCCCCCATACCTCATTCCCCTATGTGTGTTGAGTTAAGGTATAGCCTGACAGCACCCCAATTGTTGTCCAAGGCTGAACCTGACCTTCAACAAGGTCTTAACTCCCCTTAATTCCCTTTTATTTCACTTACACTTACTCATAGTCTCTAAGTTCTGCCCACCTCCTATGAGCCTTGCCTTGGGACCTTGAGTTCCCTCTGAACTTGGACATTTGAGGGCTGGCCATTCCACACTGCACTATAATCTGATTCTGGAATGGTATTTGGGGTGTAAGCATTGCCTTGAACTCTTGAAGTTCCTTGGAACTTTGACACATCCCAAATAAGAGAAAAGCTTTGGCAAATCCGATCCTGGAAGTTGGTTTATCTCATATTATTAGACTCTGAGTCTGGATTAGGCTGATTAGATGTAGATGCAATCATTGATGTAATTTTATTCTTTCCTCTGATTCATTTGGTCTGTAATAAATTTGGTAATAACTACTGGGGTGTATAGTGAAAGGGTTGGGATCAAATGCACGCAAAGGGGTAGATGCCATGTTTAGGAATATTTACTTTTAAAATTCAGCACCTCATGTAGATACCGTGTTTTAGGAATTATTACTTTCAAAATTTAGTACCACATGTAGATACCATATTTTAGGGATATTTACTTTCAAAATTCAGCACCTCATGTAGATACCATGTTTTAGGAATTATTACTTTCAAAATTCAGCATCTCATGTAGATACCATGTTTGTAGGACTTACTACTTTCAAACCTTTGCATCTCACATAGATACCATGCTCATAGGTTTTCTGCACTTCGTATAAATACTATGCCCATAAATCGTTGCGGAAACTCTGCATATCATATAGATAATATGCCTATAGGACTTCCTGCATTTTGCATATGCATCTGTCACTAGGTAAATCTGCTTATAGGAGTTAAAATAACCAATTGCATATAGATGAATTTCCCATAGGATCTCTGCATGACAATAACAGTGTTTAAAAACCAGTAACGCCTAGAAAGTATGCCTATAGGAGCTATCAACTAAACCTGAATCGTCCATTCGCTCCTAAGTTTAAAATCAGTGGTAATTTGTTTAACACTCGCAGAGCTTACAACCAACAATTCTTTTTTGCAATCATTTTGTTCCTCCATTAATAGGTATCATGCCTATAGGTCACATTTAACACATAGGCAAATAGTTAAGTAATTAATCAACTATGTCAGTTTTCGACAACTACATATAAGCAGGACTAATTTGGACTCCCTATCTGGAAAATATGTGGTAAATCAACCTATCCTACGCCTTAATTTAATTCATACCAAATCAGTATGTGTAATACATGCTAAACAATTTGTTTCTTAAAATGAGGAGGCCTGTTTGAGCCCTTAGTTGCTACTAGTTCCCCTTTAACTGTATTATGTGTTTTGACTGTCGCCCTAGATTTTTATCCTTTTAAACTCTATAAAGCCAAGATCCCTCCCCTTTAGGATTAGTAGTCCCAAATGCCTCCTGTACTGATAGGATCGGGGCGGGTAATAGCATGCAATAAGTGAAACGAGACCATTCCACGTTTAATACCTTAACGGGGTGGGAGGGTAAAATACGAATATGATGACCATGCGATAACACTATTTGTATAAACGGTTACCGGGTGTTGTGTGGGGTGATCCATATTATGTATAAACCTAGGACTCCCCTCCCTTTATGTGCTTTCTTACTTGTTTTTCTCTATAAGTTATTTAAATCTTTTTTTTCTTCATGAAATCCTGCATTATCTTTTTTTTCTTTCTCAAATGAGTTTAAACTTGTGTGCAAGCCCTTTATCTGAGCCCTAATTGCTTATTTGTAAAGTCATAATTATAACATGGTCGGGAACCACACTAGTGGATCTTGAGGGGTGCCTAACACCTTTCCCTCGAGATAATTTCTAGCCCTTACCCAAGCTCTGGTTTACCAACTCAAAACCCTTAGTGTCTCGATGCACTTAATCATTAGGTGGCGAATCTTCAAATCAAAAACCCAAATCCCAAATGGGAATAGAGTTGTCTTCCCAAATGTTGTAAACCCGATTTCGCGAGGAAAAGGGGGCGTCGACAATCATGTCTATAAGTTTCTACACTTATACATTAGAAACCATGTCTATAAGTTTATACACTTCTGCATATAGAAATCATGATTATAGGTTTTCGCACTTTTGCATATACATACGTCATTAGGCAAACAGTCTATAGGTTAAATTAGTAACAAGTTGCATCCTATATACCATGACTATAGGATTCCTGCATCCTGATAATCGTTTTAAAACCAACAACGCTTAGAAATCATGCCTATAGGAGTAACCAAATGAATCTGATTCGTCTCTTTCATCTACAAGTCTAAAATCAGTAGTAATGTCGTTTAAAATCTGCAGAACTTATGTTTTTTTTCTATAATCAGCAAGCCTTCCTTAAAGCCAGTACATTTCGCATTATTAGATATTATGCCTATAGGTCTCACCTAGGCAATCCATTAGGTGATTAATTAACTGCATCAGTCTTTGATAATTACAACCAGGGGTAGGCCTAATTCGGACTTCTCATCTGAGCAATATGTGATAAATCAGCCACACCTTAATGTTTAAGTTTAATTCAGACCATAACTAGTATATGTAAGTCATGCTAAACAATTTGCTATTTTAAATGAGGAGGCTTGTTTGAACCTTTAAACTCCTATGTGTTTCCCCTTAACTGCTTCATGTGTTTTGTTTGTCGCATTAGAATTTTTTCCTTTTAAAACTCTAAAAAGCCAAATCACCCTTCCCTTTGGGATTAGTGGTCCCAAATGCCTCTGGTACTATTAGGACTAGGACGAGTACTAGCATGCAATAAGTAACGACACTATTCCGCGTTCAATACCTTAACGGGGTGGGTAAGGGTAGACATGGATATGATAACCACGCGATAACACCACGTGTATAAATAGATACCGGATGTTGTGTGGGGTGATCCATGTTGTTTATAAACCTAGGACCCCCCTTTCCCTCTTTACTTGTTTACTTCCTTTTTTTTTTTTAGAATTTTAAAGTTGCTTAGTTTTCAGTTCTTCAATTTCTTCTTTTTATTTCAATTACTTGCACCTATTATATAGATCTCTCTTTAAATTGTCCGATTTTTTAGTACTGTTTTTCCCAAAACCTCCGCCCTTTTTGCTTCTTTTCTAATTTACTTGCATCAATTGTTTGACCCCTTCCCCTTTACTTGGGCATCTTCTCTTTACTTATAAAAAAAAAACTACTTCCTTTCAAATTTCAGTACTCTTTAAAACTCATGTACTTTTTTTATTTGCAACCATTATGTGAAAGTACTTAGTATTTACAATGCTTGCTTGTATTTGTTGTTTGTATTTAAAGTCACAATTATCGCATGACCGGGAACCACACTAGTGGATGAGGGGTGCTTAACACCTTCCCCTCAAGATAACTTCAAGCCCTTACCCATTCTCTAGTCCTTTATTAAGTTAAATTTCCTTTAAGTGTCCTAATTCACTTAATCATTAGGTGGCGACTCTTCAAATTGCAAACCCAATTCCAAAAAGGAAAAGAGTTGTCCGC
>MU744911.1:7189-17809 GCA_026770625.1 Nicotiana glauca | reverse complement strand
AGGGGGTAAAGTTAGGGCTTGAGAATTTGGTAATCTAAAATGGAATTTGGAGGGTCAAATGGACTCCGATTTTGGTAAATTTGATATGTATAGACTCGTGGCGAGACGAGGAATCCATTGATGTGAATTTTCTTATTTTTTGAAAAGTGGGCCCGGGGCTCGGGTTTTGCTAGTTTCGAGATTTTTGCTATATTTTGATTATTTTCGATTGGGTATTGTTCCCTTGGCATAGTGTGATGTATTCGCTCTGCTTTTGGTTAGATTCGACACGCGAGGAGGCCGAATTGAGGGGCAAAGGCATCGCGAGCTTGAGATTTTGCTGGTTCGAGGTGAGTAATACTTGTAAATGATATTCTGAGAGTTTGAAACCTCGGATTTGCACATCATAGTGCTGTGTTGAGGTGACTTGCACGCCGGATAAGAGCATGGGGTAGAGCACCATTGGGGATTGTGACTTGGTCCACCCCGGTTGTTGTTTTTACTGCGTATTTGACTAAAACTACTTGTTATCATCATAAACTTGGGCTGATTGCCATGTTTGGGCTTCGTGCCAACTATGTGAATCCTTCAGGGATTGATATCATTGTTTTCGCATTATTTTGCATGCTATTTGATCTCGGTCCAGGGTTTTAATGCTATTTACAAAAACTCAACCATTTTTCTAAGATTTGAAAACTTAAAAGATATTTTATTAACGTTTTGAGTTGAGGACTATTATTTTAATATTGCCCAAGTGGCTTATGTGCATTTCTGGACTGAGCACGGATCGGGTTGCACGCCGCAGCAGTGTTATAGTGATTTCTGGATATATGGTTGGCTCGAGTTGCGCGCCGCGGCGGTACTGTATTGATATTGAGGCCGAGGGCCTGGTTGATGCCACGAGATGGCTTGATTATTGCACTTGGGCTGTAGGAGCCCCTCCGGAGTATGTACATACCCCCAGTGAGCACCGTCGACGATAAACACTTGGTTGGCTCGGACTGTACGCCGCAGTGGGTACCTGAGTGTACCGGCCATGTGCATTGCATTGCATTCATGCATTGGTTCCTGTTTGTACTATGTGGCATGACATTCAGCACTCTCATATCATTGGCATCCATGTTATTTCTTGCACTGTTACCAGATACCCTGGTGTTATTTGTTAATGGAGTGTTGTGCCCGAGGGGCTGACTTATGTGCGGACTTGCACTATCTGATTATGCATTCATTTGCTTGACTGTTGGAAAAGGATATTTTTCAAAAGAGGTTTTCTTAACTGAGCCAGATATTTTCTAAAGGATTTTTTTCACGGATTTACTGTTTTATCAAACGGATGTGTTGTTCCATATAGCGTGATGGAGTGCTCTTACGTGATTTCTTGCTGCTCAGTTATTATTTATTCTTATTGCTCACTGAGTTGGATTACTCAGTTTATTCCCTGCACCTCGCGTGCAGTTGTAGGTATTGTTCACCCGGTAGCGGGTTATTAGCGGATTGAAGGTATTACTATTGTAGATGAGCAAGGTGACCGCCAGCGTTCGCGGCACCAGACTTCATCTTTTGAACTCCAGATTTTATTTTATATATATTATTGGCCTTGTAGTGGTGTTTAGTCTTATTTAGATGCTTGTGACTTGTGACACCCCGGTCGGGTTGTGTTGGGCTATAAATATCCGTTATTAATGCCATTAAGTTGTATTCTCTATTCATTATATTTAATAATTCTTAAAGAGACGATTTGGGTTAGTTGGCTGGCCTTGTCTTCAAGAGAGGCGCCATCACGACCGGGTTTGGAAATTGGGTCGTGATAAGTTGGTATCAGAGCGTAGGTTACTAGGTCTCACGCGTCATGAGCAGGTTTAGTAGAGTCTCGCGGATCGGTACGGAGACGTTTGCATTTATCCTCGAGAGGCTGCAGAACCTTTAGGAAAACTTCACTTTCTTGGAATTCTTATCGTGCGTACTTGATTCAGCTTGAGATATAACTCTTGAAATTTCTTCCTCACGTTTGTATGCGCACTTGAGCGCTCAGTATTATATGTGCCTTGATGGGTTGTGATTCCCCGATCAAGGGGAAAGATGTGATCTTTGTGAGTATGTTGGGCCTGTCTGGAGGACTTGAGGCTGGGTCTTTGCCTGTGGCTTGAGCACCGAGGTGCTGATTGTGTGAGCAAATGTTTTGAACTTATATGTTTAGTATTGTCCTTATTAGCCAGAATAGCGGATAGATACCCATGTGATGAGTATGTTAGTGCTGCGAGATATATCGGTACGACCTGCTGGTGACGAAGAAGTCTACTGGATGATAGATGACTGATAAGTGCTCGATTCCGATTGTAATTTGTTGTGTAGCCCGAGTTATGGGCGCGTAAAGAATATTTTCGTATCTCCTAGTTGGGAAGTGAAGTGCATTACACGTGGCGGTATGAGTTCAGACTCAGGAAGACTAATGACTGTGTGACGTATATGATGGTGGAAGGTATGCTGAAGTACTAAATTGAGGCGAAGCAGGTGGGTTATATCCTGCAGAGTGTTATTAAGTGGTATGGTCCTTATGTATATGTTAGAAGATCTCATGTGTAATTGAATAGTACGTGTTGAAATTTGGTAATTCGGGTCGCTCAAGAGAGTGGACTCAACTGATGTGGGGATGAATGCGAGATTTGCAAAGGATTACAGTACTAGATTATCTTTGTTTTCACAACTTGTAAATGACTTGAGTTTAATCTCACTATGGTATTGTGGTATCATTAGAGTAAAAGTGTTATGAGTTGTTGAGTGTGTCTTGATGTATGGCTTCGAGCCAAGTTGGGGAGGTTGCTGTTGATTAGCTGATTGTACGGTTATGTGCTATGTTGGTCCCTTTTCGAGGTATGCTGGCGGATTAGTTCGGGTTGCAGAATTGAGCCGAGGATGGCACAAGTGAAGAATTTTTTTGACAAAGGTTATATGGTGCTTCGTAGATGTGTGGGAATAATAGGATGTCTTGAGCTGTTGATGATAAAGAATGCTCAGCATATAGAGAAGGAAGATATTTGTTTGTATTGGAATGAGATCATATCCTGCGGTGTCAGAGTGCTAATAAGGCACAAGTGGTTCTATTCATTGAGTGAGGTAAATTACAGTTCGAATATGAAGTAATGACTCTCGAGAATGGTTTTATTGTGTTCAAAATCCTACATGTAACAATCAGGTGTCTCAAGGTTGTGTATGTGGTCAGAGACTGTGTATTCATCGGAGAATGTCGAGGCTTGTGGTATTTCTATGTTAATTATGGAATTCTATGTATCGGTATCTGGAAAGGAATGGTGACGGATTTAGATTAGCATGAAGTTCTTCATAGTAGATTATTTTGGGAATGTGGTGTCTAGGAATATTTGAGAGAGTGTTCAGTGGCTCATGGGTTTGAAACACTGTGGTCTTATGTTCGAGTCTCGTATGGTAGGCCTGGATTGAGGCATTGTGATGCTACAGCAAGGAAGAATATCAAGTCGATGACGAATCAGAAAGGAATTTGATAGACAGAATAGCTTGATAATAGACCGAATCGGTATGGTGAGGGTATGATTAATTCTTCGTATGTGTTCGAGGTAATGAGATTTTACAGGTATTGTGCAGCGAAACTTTCGAGTCCTGACAGCTTGCTTAGCTCGGTTAGTATAGAAGGATTCAGTCCTGACAGTTTAGCTCGTGAAGATGGAATTGGGAGAGAGTTCTTGTTGGGTTTTACCATGGTTTGGAGATGAATATATTTTCTATGGGTAAGTGAAGCATGGAATATGTAATGATTCTTCTTCTAGATAGGATTGACGGAAGGTCTTGGCTAGATGA
The DNA here is from genome assembly GCA_026770625.1 of Nicotiana glauca. Lineage (NCBI taxonomy): Eukaryota > Viridiplantae > Streptophyta > Magnoliopsida > Solanales > Solanaceae > Nicotiana > Nicotiana glauca. Next base: position 13,999 of record MU744911.1, on the reverse strand, counting down.
GTTGCAGTTCAGTTCTGAAAAGAAGTTCATAAAATTCTTAGGCAACGGGTAGCCTCAGGTAATCAAGGAAATGGTGATGCTAATTGGAAGTGATTTGACGAGAGCATATGTCTCGATAAAAGGGTAATATGATTAGACTGATGATACTTTGGTAGTATTGCGGCACTTTCTTGCTAGATCGACTGTTGACATCTGAGTTTGTTTGATGGCACGGGAGAATTTTAGAATATCTTTCTTGGAATGATAGGGTGCTCGAGGCGTAATATGTATTCATACTGCGGAAATTTAGGATCAGGTACAGTGATTCATGTGCTATACGGAATTGGAGACTAGGAGTTCACATGTTCAGGCTATGCAGTGGTTGTGGATCGTGGGTGTCGATACTGTTTGGCGACTATTGGCATTTGGAGGCCCGAGTGGATCTTTCTTGTTGGTATGTTAGATTTTGGATATGATGTTGAGCTGTAGACTGGTTGTCTCAGTGTGGGTTGTTCTAGACTATGGTGCTATGGACTATGTCGAAAAATGCCACAGGTTGCGTGGCGAAGTGTATCAGACTATGTTCTAGCAGAATGGTTTGTGTTCCAAAGACCAGCGGACGACTGGGAAGGATTGCTTTTCAAAATTGGGCCTTCGTGGCGGATATCAGTACAGAGGTTTCTACCATTGATTCAGTTCCGGTATTGAGGTACTTTTTCGGATGCGTTCCTTGTGGCCGGGCATGTCGCCGGGCAAGATTGTAGATTTTGGTATTAATTTGGCGTCGGGTACCGTATCATACGGCTCCGGCATGAGTCATAGTAGTGGAAGGAGCAGCTTCAGGCTTCCTGGTAATGAGTTTGTTAGTAAGCTGATTGGATAGGTGTTTCGCTTGAGTTGGCTTGGTTGGCCCCGAATTGTATTGATGAAGGATAGGCTGTTCGATCGTTATTGAGCTTGTTAGTGATCTAAGGAGACCTATGAGTTGCTTTCTATGCTGTGAGACGTTATGATTTGTTGGATATGGACACATGTGGTGTGGTTCTATTGAGGATTTATAGAGAGAGTCGAGCGGGAAGAGTAATTGAGTGTTGCTCAGTAAATGGAGTATTGTTATGACCTATTGGGTTGCGTGTCGTATGTTATTTGGGTCACCATGGGTGTAATTAATTGCCTTGGTTTCAGACATCAAATTGTGCGTGGCTATTGATTTTGAGTGTAGCGACTTGAGATATGTCAGGTGCAACAGTGTTTGGGTAGGATCGCGCATTGTAGCGAGGCTACGTAGAGTTATGACCTTTCGAGGTAGGTTCAGGTGTTCTATCTCTATGATGTGAGACGGGGTCTCAGCCTTGTGTTGTGATGATACTGATGGACTTGAGTTACAGTTCTTTCGTTTGAGTATGTTCAGACCGTTCCTCATTGGTACGTGTATTATGCAAGTTGTGGCTTAGGCCTGTGTTGAGGTGTCATATCACCACAGTGGTGTGTAGATTCGAGATGATCGTTGGAGTCATTAATGAATACAAACAGATTTGATCTCAGCTGGGTAGAAGGATAATATCGGGGTTCAGCCCGAAAATCTATTGTGGTATTAATCAAAATGGGAGTGGCTCTATGTATGGGTGATCTGAGGGATGGTTACGATTTATCGCGTGTTTTATTTATCGTTGGCAATATGCGAAAGTGATGGAATAAAACTTTAGCTAATAAGAGGTTTTTTATCGATATTTGGTTATTATGGGCAACTGCTGTGAATAGAGGCCATTGTTTCGAGTGTTTGGATCATGTGGTATATCGTATGGTTTCACCGGAGGTTGCAGGTATGGGTTATTACGGCTGGTTCGGGCTTATTCAGAGTATAGATATGAGGTTCTGATCTTGTGTTTGGTTTCAGAAAGTGCAATGTGGTTCTACGGTTGATGTTTTAGATGGACTGTGAAATTTCAGCTATACTGTGTGTAAGCACGTGATTTTTGCCCTATACGAGAACTACTCCTAAAAAATTCAAAATAAAACAATTTTCCTTTGTGTGCAATTTTGAGATTTTTCTGGTATTTTTGGATAATTATTTATATTTGTCTGTGCATGTTTATTTGTTAAATTAATAAAAATACAAAAATATGTTGCATTTGCATTTAGGATTTAATTCTAAAATTATGAGTAATTACGTTGTTTTACAAAATGAAAAAAATCACAAAAGTAATGTATTTTGCATTTTTAGCATTTAATGTCCAATTGTGCGATCTTATTTTTAATTGGTATTTAATTGTGTGTGATAATTATTATTAGGATTTAATTAGTATTTTAAGATAACTTTGGTTTTTATAATTTAATCTTAGCATTTTTAGTTTTATTAATTAGGAAATTGAATAAATAGAAGAGAACAAAAATAGAAGGAAATTCGGATTGGGCCATCTTTCAAATTAAACAAACTAGGCCCAAAACAACCCTTACCCAACCCAAAAACCCCCGGGCCCCGCTGCCCCATAGCCCAAACCATATACCCCTCTCTCATTTTTTCATTTTTCATTCCTTCCTAATCACCCAAACCCTAAACCACCCAACACCCCATCACCTTCATCTCCCATCTTCAACAAAAACACACATACAAACAGTCTCCAGCTCGACGAAACAACCATTTCCAGCCTTCATCGTCTTCTCCTTCCCATCCCCTACAACCACCAGCGACCACCCCAATCCTACCGATTTCTCCGTCGACCTCCAGCGAACCGGCCGTCCAACTTTGACCTCAAACGACCAGTGGCGCCACCAATGACAGATCCGGCAAGGAATCCGACCACCAGCGACTGGCGGTGACTCCTTTTTGTTCGAGTTACAGTTACACAAAATCCCAAAACCAGCGGCTAAGGTGTTCGTCGAGTATTCCAGGTCATGGTTTCATCGGATTTGTGTTGTTCTTTGTTTTTGATTCTGAATGTTACTTCTCTAGTTTAGTGTCCCAGTTTGGATATAAAAACCAGTTCTATGTACAATCAGAAAAATACAAAAAAATAACACTTTGGTTCATTCTGTTAAGTTTAATTCTGAGATGGATTTGATTTGAAATATTTGACCCGGAGTTATGCTGTTTGTCGTTCAGTTATTTTCAATGTTCCTTCATTCTTGTCTAAGTTAATTGTGACCTATTCCCAATATTGTTAGCTTATTCCCCTGTATCTGTGTGAATCCAATTTGACCTTGCTAGTTCAATACAATGGTTCTGAATCATTGGATCATTCATCTTGGTTATAATATTGTTGGATTTAATTTGAAGTTCAACTGATGTTGAGTTTAGTAATTTAAATCTACTAGATTGCGCTGTCAATGCTGATATGAATCTGACTTTGTTGAAGTGATTCCTAAATGTTGTTGATTAGGAGTTTGTTTAGTGAGATTAATTGTTGAATTTGATTAGGAATTTGGTGATTGATTTTGTGTTTAATTAGGAATCAGTTTTGGTCAGTTGATAGCTTTGTTACAGATTGAAGGTTTGGGGGTAGAACAGTAATTTTAGTAATTTCAGGGGTAATACGAGAATTGACAACTTGAAGAATTATTTATGTTGAGTGTTCTGTCCACTAAGCACTAATAATAGTAAAATAAGGCATTGTTTAATGCATAGTGGGGAACAAGACATAATGGTGTTAAAAGAAGTAATTAAATATGTTACCCATGCTTTGAATTAAAATAAGAAGAGACAAATAGTAGTGGGGGACAAATGAATTAAAAATGACACAAGACACATTGTAGTGGGGCTGTAAGGGAATATCATGGGCAAGAATTTTGGGAATTGTTTAAGTGTCCCAAGTAAAGGGTCTGGTTTTTGGGCTATAAATGCTGGAAGTTTGGACAGAATAAGGGGGCTTTTGGAAATCATCTTTGAGAGGTCACATTTGAGAATAGCACAAGTCTTTGATAAAGAAACAATCAGTTTTGAGGGCCGAAGAGAATAGAGGTCTTCTTTTAGTCCGAAAAAATCAGTCTTGGGAGTTCTTCCTTAATCAGTCTAAGAGAGAACTTCTTTTGAAAGCTTAAGAATCAGTCTGTTTGATTGTATAACTGTGTCATTGGAATTTTGGGTCCAAATTTGGTTCAATTCAAGTTTTGCCTGGGGTGTTTGTGTTGCTGTTGGGTTTTACTGGTTTCCTATTATTCCTGGTACCTGTTTCTGTTGTTGGTTGCTGTGTTGGAATTGGGTACCAGTCTTGTTTGGTTTGAAAAATTTCTAGAATTACTGGGTTGTGTCTTGTTGTTGTTGGTATCTGCTGCTGCACTACTGCTGTTATTGTTGTGTGTTACTACTGCTCACTACTCCTCCTCCTTCTATTTTCCATTATCCAGGTACACACTCTGAAATCATGTATTGATGTGAACCTGAAGTTGGAGATGAAATGAAATGTTGTCAAGTTTCCTTTTGAATTCTCTCGCATCTTTAACTGGATATTGAGTAGAATTTTTACTTGCAACTGACTGATAAGTGTATAAATTGGACTGTTGAATCTATCTCTATAAACATGTGAATATCCATCGTAATTAATCTTAGTTGGTGATTACTAGTTATGAAATATAGTGTAGTTAATTCATTTCCAGCTAGTCGTAAAATAGTTTCAAATAGTTACAGGTTCAAATAGTTCAAATGGAAATCAGCATGTTAGTTTAGTGTGTCTAGTTCTGAAATTGCGAGGCCACTTGAGTAAATAACGTCTTTTTAAATAGAAATTTGAATAATGTTAGTAACTAATGTTAGTGATGAACGTTAGCATGATGTCAGTTTGTAAGCGTTGATGTATTTTTCAACAAGTAAATGGCTTTTGTATTACACGTAGTTAATTACATTAGTCTCAATCATCTAAAAATGTTAGTTTAAATTAATTAGAGAATGGTTAGTTTGTTTTAATACTTTTGTAAACCTCGTATACATATTATAATTTCAGCTTTAGTAGTTCGCTTATAGAATAAGGCACGAAACAATTTTTCTATTTTTACGAGTTCGAGTGCAATTTTCCGTTAGCATCTATTGTAATCTAATAACTAATACGAGGCCCGAACTTATAAGCATGTAATTAATTAGGACCTTTTCTTTATTACTAGAGACGAACAAAAATAGAAAAAATGTAGTCACTTTAGGATCGTCCTTTTAAAATAAATGAGACGAGCCTCGCCAAATAAAATGCAAATTGCGGGGCCCTCATGAATGCATATATTAAAATGCTTAGATTTCGGGACGGGTTATTTAGCGAATTTCATGGCCTTCCCTAAAAATAATAATAAGGTAGTCTCTTTAGGCGCGTGTTTAATAATTTTACCTTCCTAAGTTCGGGTGTGCATTTCATGCGACCCAAATCCAAATCCCAAAACGTTGAATAAAATGCGTCGAAGATCCGGGTGCATTTCATGTGACGTGATTCAAAAATATATTTTAAACGATGTTCAATTCCTTGAAAATAATTAAAAGCGGTTAAAGGTTAAAATTTGCACATAAGTTAAAACATGTTATAAATCAGATAAATAAGCCAAATATGACAGTTGAGCGACCGTGCTAGAACCACGGAGCTCGTGAATGCCTAACACCTACTCCCGGGTTAACAGAATTCCATATCCGGATTTCTGGTTCGCGGACTGTAATATAGATTCAACTTTTTCCACGATTCGGGATTCAAACCGGTGACTTGGGACACCATAAATCTCCCAAGTGGCGACTCTGAATCTCTTCATAAACGAATCCCGTTTTGATTGTCCTTTAATTGGAAAAACTCCCTTTACCACGGCCTTTGCAGGGTGCGGTAGGTAAAAAGGAGGTGTGACACTGTGTTATCGGACCTATGTGAGAAAGGGTGACGAGGGATCACCCCGGGTATATGCTTGGTAAGGTCATTCAGCTATTCGGTTGCTTCTAGTACAACTCCGGATACGCTCGAGGACGAGCGTTTGTTTAAGTTGGGGAGGATGTGACTGTCACGACCCAAAATCCACTAAGGGTCGTGGTGGCGCCGGACACCTCTGTCAGGCCAGCCAACTAACTCATCAATTAATTCCTCTTTTAATACTTTTGAAAATCTAAGGTTTTTCCTTCAATTTTTTTATAAATAAAAGTTCACTTNTATATACCTGTGCAACAAAAATGCACAGAAGTGTAGTATGAGTATGTAATCAACGTGTACTCAGTGAGTATCTCGCCTAATCCCGGAGGGGTAGAGACGAGATGGCCAATTCCGACACTCACTAGAGGTCCATAATCAATATTCTATAAGTGCGAGATTAATTATGGATTTACCTAGAAGTTCTACTTGTGAAGCCAGAAAAATAGGTAAACACCTTCAACAATAAATCAAGGGCTTCCAAAGTTTTTTCTTTATTATTTTATCAGTTCATATCAAGCCACGTAGGGACGAATCCACATTTACAGATTTCCAAGTAACAGATAAACATGCACAAATCATGCCGAGGTCGACGGCCCGCTCCAACAGAATGTAAATTGTGCACTGCCGAGGGTCGAGCGGCACGAACCGTAGATGCATCTATTATCACCGAAGCGTTCGGCCCGTTCCATAATTAAACACATATCCTGCTCGCGAATCATCCATGCGACGCAGGCACACATAAAGTACATGCTCAATCAGTCAAATAAGAATTTATCGGGGAATATTTATTCAAATAAAACCAATTCTCCTTTAACCATTTAAGAGATGAAGTTTAATTCTTTTAGGAATTTACTTACTAATTCGATGTGAGTTAAGAAATTCAAGCTACCAATGTGTTCACAATTAATCCACGTACACATGCTTTTGGGTCCTAACTACCCGGACAATAGCATAATAGTAGCTACGC
>MU744906.1:0-14128 GCA_026770625.1 Nicotiana glauca | reverse complement strand
TATATATATATATATATATATATATATATATATATATATATATATATATATATATATATATATATATATATATATATATATATATATATATATATTAAAAGCATGAAGGCCCTTAGCGAAATATCGTTCGTCCTTTTTACCCTTCAATAATAGATTTTATACTGGACAATACTGTAATTTAAGTAAATTTCCTATTATTTAGGACTTCAAAATCAACTAAAATTTGATTATTAAATTTTCCTTATTTGAACATTGAATAAATTCCTAACATTTAGGTTACATAAATCTTTTTCTTATTTGACTTGTGTAAATTAATAGCTTATATATATATATATATATATATATATACTTATCATAATAGTTCTATTCTAAGTCTTCGAATATTGAAGTTGACTATATATACAATCTAAACGAAACATATAGAGACACATTATGAAGAAAGTATCTTTAAGTAAGTTTACAAATAACATGGCTACATTTGAAAATAATAATACTTTATAGTAATAATAAATATTACAATATACTTTAAGTTTTTTTTACATGTTGTAATATATACTTATATCAAATCAAAAGCTCAATTACAATGTTGGATAAGTAAAGCATATATATGATACTCTAATTTATAAATTAAAATTAATAGCAATAAATTATACTGTGATTTATAAGAAATTTTAACTAAATCTTCCTACATATTTCCTTAAAATATTTTCTTATTAACATGTAGGAAGTCTTAATATTTAAAATTTTAAAATTAATTAATATAATTATAATACCTTATATGTTACTCTTTAGGATTAATTTTCAATGAAAACTCAATACAAAATATTGATCGATTTTTTATCCTTTAAATATATATTTTACCTTAGATAAAATTATCATTTAATTATTTTTTAATATTTTAACACTTTGATATCAACTAAAATTTCTCTTATTAAATTTTTTTATCATAACTATGTAGGAAACACTAATATTTTTTTAAACCTAACTTAGTGGTATTATTTAACTGAGCACGAAGTTTAAAAAAGACGAAAGATTTTAAAATTTATGGTCTAAACAAGCCACAAATATTTATGTAGCTATAAATTATCTTTTTAAGAGCAAATTAAAAAGTTTAACATTAAATTTATTTCCAAAATAAGGAAGTATGAATTTTATTTTTGGGACATATTAGAAAAAGAAGTATGGGACATAAATTGAGGCAGAAAGAGTAGGATTTTAAAATCTAATATTTTAGCTTATATAAATCATTCATTTAATGAATTAGGTAAGGTAACTATAATTATTTCCAAAAATGTAGTAAGCCAAATCAAACAACTTTTGTTATCGAAAAATCATTAGAAAATATGGGTTCAACGTTCTCTTAATTGCCTTCGGACACAATAGCAATTAAACAACTAAGATAATCAATAAATTTGAGTTGCTCGTCTCATGGCAAAGCATATGCGTGTGCTAGATAGACACACAAGATTTTTATCCATGTAACTGAAGGATCAACATTCTTCACTTTTAGAAACTTACACTTTTTTCTTTCATTTATATTTTATAACTCAAGTATATATTTTTGATATTTATATAATTTTTTACAAAATCTTAATGCTCATTAATATAGGTGCACGCGCAACACGCGTACCCAAAGACTAGTATATATATATATATATACACACTCAATGGGGTCATCTATTTTGACAACTCTGTGCAAGTTACATAATTATTTGTCCAAAAATAAAAGAAGCACAGATAGATTTGGGGGCTGGAAAAAGTCAAAAGTTCGGTCAGAATTTTAGAAGAGTAGCAATACTGGAAGTCTAGAAACATTGAAACGTTAAACACGAGTAAGAATATTATTAATGTTCTTACAAGTTACAGATTGTCTAATTGACGTTCGACTTCTATTGCAAAACTGCCTTAATAAGTGTCTTTAGAATTGAAAACTATTTTGTCTTATCATTGCAGTTGACTAATGCACCTCAGATAGTTCTATGAATCTTATTGGCATGGCTGAGAAGTTTTATTGTGTGTCTAACACTAGTTGTGAGGCTCTTTTTTGTCTTATAAATTTGTGGACCACAATCTTATACTTTTGGGTTCACAAAAATATGGATCCATAAAACTGTGAGACAAACAGGATGCCTCGTACAACTAATGTCAGTTACATGAGATACAAAATAAAATTTTCCGGCATGGCTAGTTTGACCAGCCCAAAAAATTGGTTTCAATGATGATTAGCGAGTCTGATTACAAAACTGAGCTTACCCATATATATAAGGTTGTGATAGTACCTGTTTATTGGCAAAATACCTTAAATCACCCCTAAACTTGACTTAGATTATTAGTATCCTCTCCAAACTATGTCCGGTCTTAATTACTCCTCTCAACTTGGGCCTTTTGAGAGTCATTACCCCCCTAGATGCTGATGTGGCAAAAAGTGTGGGTGCATTCACCTGCCATGTGGATTTTTCTGTCTATGTGGCATGTTTTTGAAAAGTAAAATATTTTTTTTACTTTTTTAAGAATATTATTTTTTTTGATAATTTTTTTCGAATACAATTTATAATAAAATTTGGATAGAACGACATTATTTAGGCTAAATATTTTTATTTGGTCAAAAATACTAAAATTTTACTTAATCTTTTTTTGAATTTGACCTGAAAATAAAGATTTATACAATTAAAATAAATAGTCAAGGCATCTAAAAAGTTATAAAACATAGTTTGAAATTACTTATTTTGGCTATAATTTTTTATATAGCTCTAAATTAGGGTGCTCTATTTTTTTTTTTTTTTTTTACAAATTTTAACTAAAAATGTAAAAATACACCGCTAAAATAAATAGTTATTGCATCACAAAAGAAGAAATAACAAGAGTGTACAATTGCAAGAAATTACAAGTGCATTTGTACATTCTTTTTATTTCTTCTTTTAATGCAATGACTATTTATTTCAACTATGTATTTTTTATAACTTTTTAGATGTCTTGACTATTTATTTTAATTGTATAAATCTTTATTTTCAGGTCAAATTAAAAAAAAAGATTAACTAAAACTTTATTATTTTTGGCCAAATCAAAATATTTAGCCTAAATAATGTAGTTATATTCAAGTTTTATTATAAATTTTATTCGAAAAAAATTATCAAAAAAAATAATATTCTTAAAAAGGTAAAAAAAATATTTTATTTTTAAAAAAATGCCACGTAAAGAGAAAAATCTATGTGGCAGCTGAGTACACCCACATTTTTTGCCACATCAGCATCTATGAGGTAATGACTCTCAAAAGGCCAAGTTGATGGGGGTAATTAAGACCGGACATATTTCGGGGAGGATACTAATAATCTGAACCAAGTTTAGGGATGGTTTAAGGTATGTTGCCCCGATTCATTCTTAATCAGAGGTCTCTGTTCAAGTCTTAGGAATAAAATCGCCTTTATTATAGAGCATTTTACTGTCTAACGTGGGACTTTCTGATACGTATTCGAATTTAGTCGATTTTTTATGCAAATACACACTGTGTGTAAAAAGAAAAAAAAGATTATAAAAGTGAGCTTAGTCATTAGAAAATTATAATTTTTTTTTTAATTCTTAGTAAATTTTACTCAATTATGAAAGAAGCGGGTATGGTGGAACCGACTGCTAAATGATCCCATGTGAGCACATGCAAAATTTTGTATTTCCGAATCTTTCGTTTGGCTCGTCGTCATTAAAAAGTTTTTGATTTTATTGTTTAATCTATCTGCATTTGGATTTTGCAATGTTTGTTAGGTTTTGAGCCGTCGCTGCCAGACTATTGTAGGTTATGGTTGTTTCTTTTCTAAACATTTTGAATGTTGCGGTGTTTGGTTTATTTTTGCTTATATAAAATATTTTCGTTAATTATAATTAATCTTTGATTATTAAATGTGACAATTAATTTTTAATTAGGCAACTAAGTTGTAATGAAAGTGACCAACTGTAAAACCCGCAAACATTTTGAACTCGTTTAGGCTTAATACATGCCCAAAACCTAATTATGTGCTGAAAGATTGATAATATGTGGGGATGCTAGGCGAGGATGTTAAAATTGTGTTTGAGACAATGCCACGACGGTTGAATATAGTTTGGAGTTGAGTTGGAAGTGTGGTTTGTTTGTTAGCTTTCGCATGACGTCAGGTTATTTTAATCCCAATAAAAAAGGGGACAATCAGTATAACTAAATAGATAAGTGGGAACTGGGAAAAATATACGATAAGCTCGTGTTGCGCGAGTATCACGTTAGACTTTGGGCAGCCAACTCCTATAAATAGAATTATTTCAGGGAGAGAAAACCAAGAAGATTTTGGAGTTTGGCCACGACTTTTAGGGATCAATTTAGGGGTGGGCATCGGTCGGTTCGGTTCGGTTTGGTTATGAATATTATCGGTTTAGCATATCGGCTATCAGTTTATAAATTTGATAAACCGATAACAGAATCGATAAGATATCAGTAATCGGTTATCGGTTAATCGATTATCGATCATTATTGATTCGGTTATCGGTTTACCCGATGATGTTTTATACTTCAATACCACACAAGAGGGAGGATGATTTGTGTGGTACCCAATTTTTCGTTTAACCTGATTATAAAAGGACCTGGTTTGTGACGATCCGACCCGTCGTCTCATGGGTTACCGCTTTGTTTCCCCCATTTTCTACTTCTTTATGCTTCATTATCAGTGTTGGGTGTGAACGAGTTGATTTGGATTGGTTCTAGTAGGAAATGAGACACTTAGTCTCTTTAAGGAAGGTTTGTTTTGAAAAAGTCAACCGGACGTTGACTTATGTGTTAGAGGGCTCGGATATGAGTTCCGATGATTCAGTTAGCTTCGGGGGATGATTTGTGACTTAGGAGTGTGATCGAAAGTAATTTTGGAGGTCCGGTGTAGAATTAGGTTTGAATTGGCAAAGTTAATATTTTGGCGAATTCCGGTTGATAGGTGAGATTTTGATCCGAGGGTCGGAATGGAATTCCGAGAGTTGTTGTAGCTTCGTTAAGTGACTTGGAATGTGTGTGTAAAATTTCAGGTCATTCGGAGGTGATTTGGTTGGGTTTTTGATCGAATGCGTGTTTCGAAAGTTTTTGAAGAACTTAGGCTTGAATTCGATGAGAAGTGATGGTTTTAGTGTTGTTTAAGGTGTTTTTATGATTGGAACATGTTTTAATGATGTTATAGGAGGTGTTGGTGCTTTTGGTTAAGGTCCTAGGGGCCTCGGAATGATTTCGGATGATTAACAGGAAGTTTTGGTTTGAAAACTTAAGAAAATTGCAACTGCTTCTGGTATTTTCGCTTTTGCGGAATTGGGACCGTAGAAGCGAGAGGAGAGCCGCAGAAGCGCCAGGGACCGTAGGTGCGTATTAGTTACCGCATCTGCGGAGTCGCAGATGCGACACGAGGATCGCATATGCGGAAGTTGAGCGGTTAAGGGGGATTCGCAGATGCGAGATTTTGTCCGCATAAGCGGAAGTCGCAGGAGCGCTTATTCAACAGCAGAAGCGGTGCATTAACCGCAAAAGTGGGGGCTGCAGATGCGGCCATGGACCCGCAGATGCGGAAATGACTGAGCAGTGTTATTAAATTTCTTCTTCGCAAGTTTTTGAAAGATTTCATATTTCTAACTCGGACTTGGAGAATTAGGAGCGATTTTGAAGAGGGATTTCAAGGGGTTTCGATAAGGTATAAATTCTTGAACTCAAAAAACGATTTTATGGTGTGAATACATGGATTAGAGCTGAAAACTCAAGGAGTTAATGGGTAAAAATGGTGGATTAGGGCTTGCAACTTAAGAGAGTTAAAATGGGGATTTGAGGGGTCATTTAGACTCCGATTTTGGTAATTTTTATATGTATAGACTCGTAGCGAGATAAAGAATCTGTTGATGTTAAAAAAAATTGATTTTCGAAAAGTGGGCCCGGGGCTCGAATTTTGCTAATTTCGAGATTTTGCTATTTTTCGATTGTTTTCGATTGAGTATTGTTCCATTGGCATATTGTGACGTATTCGTTGTGGTTTTGGGTAGATTCAACGCGCGTGGAGGCTGATTTGAGGAGCAAAGGCGTCGCGAGCTAGAGATTTTGCCGGTTCGAGGTGAGTAATAGATGTAAATGATGTTCTGAGGGTTTGAAATCCCGTATTTCCACATCGTAGTGCTATATTGAGGTGACTTGCATGCCGGGTAGCGAGCGTGGGGTAGAGCACCGTTGTGGATTATGACTTGGTCCGTCCCGGTAGATGAACATTTGTCATTCATATACGACAGATACGGTCATATCGAACATACTGCGTAATTGACTGAAATTAACTTATCATCATTATAATTGAGCTGATTGCTATATTTTGGGCTTCGTGTCAATTGATTGAATCCTTCAAGGATTGCTATTACTGGTTTCTTACCATTTTTCATATTGTTGAACCCAGTCCTAGTATTTAATACTGTTTTGCAAACTCAGCCACCCTTTTCTCAAAATAGAAGCTTAATTAATATTTTCAAATGAAGTTTGGGGTTGAATATTTCTATATTATGGTGCCCGAGAGGCTTATGTAATTTTGGACTGAGTATGGGATCGGTCTGCGCGCTGCAGCGATATGATATTGATATTGATATGAGGCCGAGGGCTTAGTTGATGCCATGAGATGGCTTATTATTGCACTTGGGCCGTAAAGGGCCCCTCCTGAAGTCTGCACACTCCCAGTGAGTGCCGTCGACGATAAATAAATGGAGCGAGCTGCACGCCGCAACGGGTACTGGAGAGTACCGGTCTATGTGTTGCATTGCATATTTGCTTGTCATTTACTTATTTATCTGTTGTGGTATTTCCATATTTGTTTTCATTGATGCACTGATTTTATACTACTTGGGTTAAGTTGTTGTATTTATAGAATTACTTTGTGCCTATTCAAGATTTCTTATTCTCAGCCTTTATTTCTGTTTATTACTCACTGGGTCGGAGTACTCACATTACTCCCTGCACCTTGTGTGCAGATCCAGGTACACCTGAGGTTGTTTGAGGATTTCTCTGCCTAGCAGCTTATCCGGGATATCAAGGTAGCTGCATTTGACGTCCACAGTCCTGATCTTCCTTCTATCTTATTGCTTTATTTCTGCATTTCTAGATAACGATATGTAGTAGGTTGACACTCATGTATTAGAGGCTCAGACTTGTGACACCGGATTCTTCGGGCTGTGTAGTTATTTTATTACTTGGGATTTCGCATGTTTTAACTTTATTTCAGATATTCAGTATTATGACTTAGTAATTTATCCATGTTAATTAATTCATAAACTTTATAAAAATGTTAAGGTTATTGAATTGGTCGGGCTTTCCTAGCAGTGTGTTGGGTGCCATCATGACCGGGGTTGGGTTCGTGACAAGTTGGTATCAGAGCCTAGGTTACTTGGTCTCGTGAGTCATGAGCCAGTTTAGTAGAGTCTCGTGGATCGATACAGAGACGTCTGTACTTATCCTCGGGAGGCTGCAGAACCTTTAGGAAAACTTCAGATTCTTGGAATTCTTATCGTGCGTCCTTGATTCAGCATGAAAAGTAACTCTTAAAATTCCTTCCACGCGTTCGCATACGCGTATGAGCGCTCAGTATTAGATATGCCTTGATGGCTTGTGATTCCTCGATCGAGGGGCGAGATGTAATCTCTGTGAGTTTATGTTGGGCCAGTCTGAAGAACTAGAGGTCGGATATTTGTCTATGGCTTGAGCACCGAGGTGCTGATTGTGCGAACACGTGGTTTTGAACTTATACGTTCGGTATTGTCCCTATTAGCGGGAATGACGGTTGGGTAGATATGTGATGAGTATGTTAGTACTGCGAGAGGTATCTATATGACTTGGAAGTGACGAGGAAGGTCTGCTGGATGATAGATAAACTATTAATTATATGATCTCCATTGTGATTAGATGTGTAGCCCCAAGTTATGGGCGTGTTAAGAATCTTTTCAAGACTCCTAGTTGGGAGTGAAGTAAGTTGCATGTTGCGGTATGAATTCAGACTCAGGAAGACTAAGTGACTGTGTAATGTGTATGACGGTGGAAGGTATACATAAATGTTATATTGAGGCGAAGCAGGTGGGTTATCTCTTGCGGAGTGTTCTAAAGTGGTGTGACCCCTATGTTGTCTGTTAGAAGATGTCAATCACAGGTGAAATACACGTGTTGAAATCTAAATTGGTCTCTTAGGGAGTGGGTGTATATGTTGCGAAGGTGAAGGTGAGAATTGCAGAAGAGTTAAATTCTAACCGATCTATGTTTTCACAAGCTTATAAGGGATTTGAGTTAATCTCACTATGATATTATGACAGCAATAGAGTACATGCATATGATTTATTGAGTGCGTTTTGATATATGGCTTCGAGCCAAGTTGGGGAGTTTGCTATTGATTAAGCTTATTGCACGTCGAAGTGCTATGTTGGTTCCAGTTTGAGGCGCGTTGGTGAGTCAGTTATGGCTTATCGAGATTGGGGTCGAGGATGGCTATGAAGGAATTTATTTTTATTTTCAAAGGTTATATGGTGCCTCGTATGTGTGTGAGAATCATAGGATGTATTAAGTTGCTATTAGTAAAGAGTGCTCGGTGCATAGAGTAGGAAGATGCTTTCTTGTATTGTGACGAGGTCATATCTTGCGGTGTCAGAGTGCTAACGAGGCACGAGTGGTTCTGTTCATTGGATCACGCTAAATGCAGTTAAACAGCGTAAATGACTCTCGAGAATGGTACTAATGTGTTCGAGATTCTACATGTTACAATTGGTTATCTTGAATTTGTATATGTGATTAGAAACTGAGTCTCCATTGGGAGAGGTCAAGATGTGTAATTTTTCTATATCAATTATGGGCTTCTATGTAGCACTATCAGGAAGGTGCGGGTAATGGTTTGGAATTTGTAGAATGTTCTATAATGTTTTGACTTGCGATGTAGTAGTTGGAAGGTACGAAATGGTTCATGGGATGTGAGACAGCATGGTCTCGTGATTAAAAGCCACTCGGGATGAGTGCGGATGGATGGTGTTATATGTTGAATGCAGTATTATTATTCCTAGGGCAATCAGGGTAAGTCGAAAGAAGATGGATTGGTTAGCCATATATCTGTTGGCATATTGGTGGTAGAGATCAATTCCTTCAGCATGATCAAGTTACGCGTGTGATTTGTGGCGGTACAGGTGAGGCCTGTCGTCCATCGTAAATGATGTTATTCAAGAGTATTCCATTGTTATGGGCCTGTTACGTGTAGGTAGATCCCGAAAGGTTCATGGTGGGTTGGACCACTACTTAGAGATTTGCATATTCTACGGTTATGAGAATTCACCTATATGTTGCTATGGTTCTCTTGAAGTGAGTTAAGTGGAAAGTTTTATATGATGAAGTGTTAATCTAATAATGGTTCCGAAGCTGTGATGAAGTGCGTGTTCTATCGTATGTTGGCATGTTGGGTGCAATGAGTGGTATGGAATTTGAAGTGAAGATAGAGGTAACAACTCGGTATAGACAAGGATGTCACGAGCTCGGATGAGCAGGGAAGAAGTCTCGCTGTTTAAGGTAAATCGGTATCGTCTTTAGCGTCACTTGAGAACGGTGTTTTGTAAAAAGGCTTTGCACCCTGGTTAATGATTCTAGATCGCATTTTAGCGTTAGTGTGGCCGATGGTTTGGAGGTACGACCCAGTTATTCGTAATGGTAGGTTGTGGGAGGGTGTCCCACAAGAAGATTGTGTAAGTATGGCAGTTAGTCACTTGATTGATTGAAGACTTAAAACAAGTATGAAGGTTGTGATTATATCGTTGAATTGCGAAAATATGCCCGGAGGGCACTCAGTCTATTGAGTTGTGGACTACGGATGATTTCTCCGACTATGATGGATGTTCTTATATGTTACGAGCGGAAGATGAGTTGTTAGGGACCTTTGAAAGGTAATTAACCTAATTCAGTGCAATCAGAATCGGCTCAAGGTCGGCAGATGGATTCAAATGTGGATATGGGCTCTATGTCAGGCCAAACAGGTTCATTTCAGTGATGTGCTCCTTATGGAGGAGGAGTTAGGGTGTTATTTCGTTGTCAGAAATTTTATGCAGTGATACACTGCGATGTGTGAGTTGTGAGATGGTTTGAGAAAATGCTTATGTGTTGAGCATCCGTAGAAATGATGTTTATGAGCAAAATGTCTCTCGAGATTCAGATTGTATATCACACCTCAGTTGAGCTTGATTTTTGGTAGCTTATAGCGCTATATGTCCCCTCATGGACAGTATTATGCACTTAGCATGCTTGTGATCGAAGGTATTTTATATTAATGAGCAATTTAGCTCGATCTACACCTCTTTAGGTGAGTGTTATGTGTGGATCGGGTGGCACGCCTCCATGAGTGTGTTATTTGGATCGGGTTGCGCGCCGTAACAGTGTGATATTGAGAATAGTTTTCTATATGCTATTTTTGTATGCCTTGCTTCCTATTTTCTCAGGAGAGCACGTATTAGTGCACGAGTTAGGCAGTTCCTTCTAGAGTTTATCTTCCTTTTTGTACCGTATTTTAATCGATAGCCTATCGTCACTTTGTGGTACCATATGAGACTTTTGATTATGTACGGGGTGGATTATTGCCTAAGCGGTTCGTACTGGATGAGGTCACGCATTGGGGCGAAGTTATGCGAATGTATGATATTGCGAGTTAGATTCGTGTGTTCTGTCTCTATGATGGGAGACGGATTCTCCGTCTTGTATTGTGGTGGTACTGGAGAGCTTTGAGGTACAACTCTTTCATTTGAGTCATTTTCATGAATTGAGTATGTTCGAACTGTTGCTTATTGGAGCGCGTATTGTGCGAGTTGTGGCTTAGTCCTGTACTAATGTGTAACGTCACCTGAGTGGTTTATTTATTAGATGAGATCGTTGGGATCTTTAATGAGTACGAGCAGATTCGATTTCAGTATGTTGGAAGGATAATATCGAGGTTTGACTCAGAAATTTGATGTAGTACTTGCCAAAGGAGAAGTGGTTTCATGAATGGTTGATCTGAGAAATGGTGATGGTTTACAGCGTGTTTTAGTTATCAGTTGCAGTATATGTAAAAGTATTGGAAAGAAACTTTAGTTGTTAAGAGGTTTTCTTCCGGTATTCAGGCCTTGTGTGCAGTTTTTGTGAATGGGAGTTATCGCTACATGTGTTTGAGTTATGTGGAATATCAGGTAATTGCACCTGAGGTTGCAGGTATGGGTTATTACAAGTGGTTCGGGCTTGTTCTGAATATAGATATGAGCTTCTGAACTTGTGTACGCTTTCGTAAATGAAAATGTGGTTCTAAGGTTTATGGGCTAGATTGGATTATGAAATTGCAGTGATAATGTGTAATCGGACCTATGTGAGATAGGGTGATGGGGGATCACCCCCGGATATATGCATGGTAAAGTTATTCAGCTATTGGTTGGCTTCTAGATAAACTCTGGGAACGCTCGAGGAAAAGCGTTGTTTTAAGTTGGGGAGGATGTGACGACCCGACCCGTCGTCTCATGGGTTATCGCTCCGTTTCACCCATTTTATGCTTCTTTATGCTTCATTATCAGTGTTGGGTGTGAACGAGTTGATTTGGATTGGTTCTATTAGGAAATGAGACACTTAGTTTCTTTAAGGAAGGTTTATTTTGAAAAAGTCAACCGATGTTGACTTATATGTTAGATGGCTCGGATATGAGTTCAGATGATTCGATTAGCTCCGGGGGATGATTTGTGACTTAGGAGTGTGATCGAAAGTAATTTTGGAGGTCCGGTGTAGAATTAGGCTTAAATTGGCGAAGTTAGTATTTTGACGAATTCCGGTTGATAAGTGATATTTTGATCCGAGGGTCGGAATGGAATTTTGAGAGTTGTTGTAGCTTCGTTAGGTGATTTGGAATGTGTGTGCAAAATTTCAGGTCATTCGGAGGTGATTTGATTGGGTTTTTGATCGAATGCGCGTTTCGGAGGTTTTTGAAGAACTTAGACTTGAATTCAATCAGAAGTGATGGTTTTAGTGTTGTTTGAGGTGTTTTATGATTGGAACACGTTTGAATGATGTTATAGGAGGTGTTGGTTTGGTTGAGGTCTCGGGGGCCTCGGGGTGATTTCGGATGGTTAACGGGAAGTTTTGGTTTGAGAACTTAAGAAAATTGCAGCTGCTTCTGGTATTTTCGCTTCTGCGGAATTGGGACCGCAGAAGCGGTGCTGCAGAAGTGAGAGGAGAGACGCAAAAGCGGCAGGGACCACATGTGCAGATTAGTTACCGTATGTGCGGAGTCGCAGATGCGACTGGAGGACCGCAGATGTGGAAGCTAAGTGGTTAAGGGGGATTCGCAGATGCGAGATTTTGTCCGCAGAAGCGGAAGTCGCAGGAGTGCATATTCAACCGCAGAAGCGGTGCATTAACCGCAAAAGCGGGGGCCGCAGATGCGGAAATGACTGAGCAGTGTTATTAAATTTCATCTTCGCGAATTTTTGAAGGGTTTCATATTTCTACCTCGGACTTGGAGACTTTGGAGCGATTTTGAAGAGGGATTTCAAGGGGTTTCGATAAGATATGGATTCTTGAACTCAAAACACGATTTTATGGTGTGAATACATGGATTAGAGCAGAAAACTCAAGGAGTTAATGGGTAAAAATGGTGGATTAGGGCTTGCAACTTAAGAGAGTTAAAATGGGGATTTGAGGGGTCATTTGGATTCGGATTTTGGTAATCTTTATATGTATAGACTCGTGGAGAGATAAGGAATCCGTTGATGTTCAAAAATTTTGGTTTTATAGAAGTGGGCCCAGGGCTCGGGTTTTGCTAATTTCGGGATTTTCGCTATTTTTTTATTGTTTTCGATTAAGTATTGTTCCATTAGCATATTGTCACGTATTTGTTGTGGTTTTGGGTAGATTCGACGCGCGTGGATGCCCATTTGAGGAGAAAAGGAGTCGTGAGCTAGATATTTTACCGGTTCGAGGTGAGTAATAGATGTAAATGATATTTTGAGGGTTTGAAATCCCGTATTTGCACATCGTAGTGCTATATTGAGGTGACTTGCAAGCCGGGTAGCGTGCGTTGGGTAGAGCACTGTTGGGGATTGCGACTTGGTCCGTCCCGGTAGATGAACATACTGCGTAATTGATTGAAATTCACTTATTATCATTATAATTGAGCTGATTGCTATATTTTGGGCTTCGTGCCAATTGATTGAATCCTTCAGGGACTGCTATTACTGGTTTCTTACCATTTTTCATATTGTTGAACCCAGTCCTAGTATTTAATACTATTTTGCAAACTCAGCCACCCTTTTCTCAAACTGGAAACTTAATTAATATTTCCAAATGAAGTTTGGTGCTGAATATTTCTATATTATGGTGCCCGAGAGGCTTATGTAATTTTGGACTGAGTATGGAATCGGGCTGCGCGCTACAGCTGTATGATATTGATATTGATATTGATATGAGGTCGAGGGCCTAGTTGATGCCACGAGATGGCTTATTATTGCGCTTGGCCCGTAAGGGGCCCCTCCCGGAGTCTGCACAACGCTAGTGAGCACCGTCGACGATAAATAAATGAAGTGGGCTGCACGCCGCAGCGGGTACTGGAGAGTACCGGTCTATGTGTTGCATTGCATATTTGCTTGTCATTTACTTATTTATCAGTTGTGGTATTTCCATAGTTGTTTTCATTGATGCACTGATTTTATACTACTTGGGTTAAGTTGCTGTATTTATAGAATTACTTTGTGCCTATTCAGGATTTCTTATTCTCAACCTTTACTTATGTTTATTACTCACTAGTTCAGAGTACTCACATTACTCCCTGCAACTTGTGTGCAGTCCAGGTACACCTGAGGCTGTGTGAGGATTTCTCTGCCTAGCAGCTTATCCGGGAATGTCAAGGTAGCTGCATTTGACGTCCGCAGTCTTGATCTTCCTTCTATCTTATTGCTTTATTTCTGCATTTCTAGATAACGATATGTAGTAGGTTGACACTCATGTATTAGAGGCTCAGACTTGTGACACCGGATTCTTTGGGCTGTGTAGTGTCACACCTCCTTCTTACAGGTTACACCCGACGAATGAGTATAATAAGGAGTTTTTCCAATTTAAGGACAGTCGGAACGAGATTAGTTA